>APFE031525710.1:34434-47006 GCA_000404065.3 Pinus taeda | reverse complement strand
AGCTTGGCTAGTTAATTATGTAATGCATTCCTAAGGGCCTTATTATTTCGTAGTTAATTATTATTTCTAGGTTCTAATTTATTCATTTTATTTACATTGATATCTATATTCTTATCTTTATTACATTTTATTATTTTTATTTGCATTCATAAGGCCATTATTATTACGTAGTTAATTATTATTTATTCTAGGTTCTAATTTTATTTATTTTATTTACATTGACATTTTCTTATCTTTATTACATTTTATTACTTTTATTTGGTTATCTAATCATCTATTTAAATTAGTGATAAATAAGTATGGTATGTCTAGATATCTTTTAACAATTTGACATTAGTTATCTATTAAAAATTTTATATACACACACACACACACACATATATATATATATAGAAATTAAACTAGTTAATAAACTATCTTATTAACTGTTCAAACTAACTATTAGAGTTTAGATTTTCCTGATAGTCATAATAATATTATTAATTAACAAATTAAACAATTTTATAAGCAAAAAAATTATAAACAAATCAACTTAACTTTTTAAAATAACCATAAGGATTAGTAATCTCTTCGTTTACCTTAAATTTATATATATATTTAGTAAATGAATTAATAAATGAATAATTTACAGCTCTAAACTTACCATTAAAATTATATATTTATTGGTATCCTAATATATTATTTCAACCGATTATTATGATTAATTTTGACTAAGAAAGTATATTATTAAATAAACCACTTTTATTTATATAATAACCTTTAGAATTATTATATTTTTGATGCTATTGCACCTAACTTTACTTATTTATAGAAATAGAATATTATATTATTAAATCTTAATATTATAAAAATAAAAATAATATTAAATTTATTAATATAATTTTGACCTGGACCCTAGAGTCCAAATTAGCTGTTAATTAGCCGTTATGTAGCCGTTGGAGTCTCTGCTCAGTCTATTTAGCATGCTAAGCCAGATATGTGTCTTCAACTTGTCCTGATGATGAACCACACTAGTTGGTTCGAAACGCATCGACAAAGGTCTTTTTTATGTGATTTACGCCGAAACTCTTTTTATAAATATGATGAATCGCAGAAGCCTCAATTCTACAATTATTTTATATATTATTTTGAAAAAATTCATAATATTTACATAATGCTAATACAACTATAACTATATACCATATACCATTGACAATTGGTATATAATGTCGATATATAAAATAAAGTAATTTGTTCTCTTAAAAATTATATTTACTCATAAGCATGTGGATGAGAATAGTTCACATCATAAATTGATTGATAATAATTGACATTATTAACTTGAATGGCTCGTGGTCAAACATAATTTGTTTGATTAATTTTTTTAGGTTATATATATATATATATATTTTTTTAATTGAAAAATAATAAATTAATTTTTAATTTTCAATTTTAACATTATTTTTAATATTAAATGTTTATAAAAAATAATTATAAAATTATTATTATTAAAATTAAATAAAATTTTATTATAAAGTTTTTTTTTTTTTTTGTTTTTGAGATGGATTTTTCTATTTTTTTAGGAGTACTGTCTTGCCATCTTGGCACCACTCTTTGACTTTAGCGCCATCGTTATTAAACTCGCTCCCTTCTCGAATTGACACATCTCCTGCATGCATGTTGAGGCCCTCCCCTCAGTTGTCCTCTCCTTCGTGGAAACTTCTTGACTCCATTATGTCAAGGTTTTCCTACCCCATTATACTCTTACAAATTCCCTTCCTGTCACCCCCAACAACTCATTTTCACTGCTCCCTGCACTATTGCACTTTCCCCTTTGCATAAACCACTTTCACTCTGACGTTATCCTTGTTATCGAGTTGGTTCCTCTCAATTCCCTACCTCACTCCTCCACTAGTTTTCTGTGTGATATTCTGACATGGGAGATGCTTAGTGGAGGCTCATCTCCTACATGTGAGTCACCCCTCCAACTGGCAGGGGAGGAGGTGAAGAGAGACAAAAAAAACGTGTGTAAAGAGGAAAGAAGAAGAGCCTAATCTTGTTTCAGGAAAAGGAGTAAAAATCAACAAAAATTCATAGATGGATGAGACGATCATTGTGGGAAGGTTCGTGAGCAAGCATATGGTCATGACTGTGATGAGAATTGGACTACAAAAAAATTCTCACCAATTAATAGTTATTCACCTCAGTGCTTTATTCTAGCCAGAGGTTGGATGAGGTGGGTTACAAGATCAAAGGAGAACGCAGGAAATCTTCAAAAGTAGTGATGGTAGTGGGGCTCATAGGCCCTGTTTCTAAAATGATGGTTGAATGAGTTTTAGGTCCATTCTGAAATGTTGTTTGTGGTTTTAGTATGTGTGTGTCTTTCGCCACTCCCACTGCAATTCTGGGCAGATGAGGTTTTCTAGGAAACTGGAAATATTATAGGGTATTTTTATGAAGTCGATAAGTATTTTTTGCAGACTGGTTATGACTATGGCCAAAATTCTTGTCAGGGTGAACCTGACAACTGGGCTTCCTGTCTCAATTTCCATTCAAATAAGAACAAACATCCACAAACAAAACCTATATTATGAAGGGATATCATTGAAGTGCATGAGGTGCCATTCCTAGGGAACTTGGGCAAAGATTAAAAATTTGGTTATTTGCAGAAAATATGGGTTAAAAAGATTCAAAAGGATTCTAATTCGGATGGCCCCTAAATTGAGAATTAAGGGGGAAATGAACTGGGTCTTTGGAATGACGAATTAGCCCCTTCTTCAGTCTCATTTGACTAGGACATATCGGAGCAAGAGGCCCTTTTAGAATCAATGGAATCCCCTCTAGTTTAGGCTTAAGAGAATAGGGTTGAACATTCTACAACTTTGAGTGACTCATTGTTGGGAATGAATCTCTCCCTCACCCCTCCCTCTATTTCTTTTGATGTTGTTTCATTGCAATCCATGCAGGTTTCCTCCCTAGTTCCCCTTGTCATATGTTCCATCTCTGCTCTTCAAAACATCTCCTTCGCCCCTCCATCCTCCTCCATACCCCTTTTCCCCCTTATTTCCCCCTCAATTAGTCTCTCCTCTATTTCATATTTAGAACTTCTATTGAGTGCCTCTCTCCCTTGACAGTCTCTCATGGTATCTCGCCCTTGTGGTTTGCACTCTTTGGACTCCTTGTGAGTCATTAGGGTGGTGCATTTATTAGACTTTGTTACTAAACTTGGAGGTGGCCTAGGGTTCCTAGATCATCCTATTCCTATCAAATAGAGTAGGGGAGGAAAATCCCTCATGTACCTCACCATGAAACAAACATATTTAGAATTAAATTGGAAAAGAAAAATTCCATAATTGGGTCACTTAGAGCTTTAGCCCATACTGAGGTCTTGGGATCGAGGTTCTCTCTTGTAATATTAGGGGTTTGGCTAACCCCAACAAAACCATGGCTCTCAAAATATTGATTAGCACACTTTTCCCTCGAATTATTTTTCTCCAAGAAATGATGGTGGATGGATCAAAAGTGAAACTAGTAGAAAATGATGAAATTAGTGACTAGGTGATTAAAAATGTTAGTCACCGCAGCTTTTCCAAGTGAAATACTACCTCAAATGAGCAATCCTAAGTGATCCAACTAAAAACGACTAACATAAATGACTAGTTTAGTCTCGGGTTAAAATATATGGCTAGATAATATGCAATACAACTAAAAATGACTAACGTGAATAACCAATTTAGTGTAGGAACAAAAATACGACTACCTAGTAGTTAAATTCACATTGCTACTCTGCATGAGATGCAAATGGCTTAGGGTTTGAAGGCCTGCAAAATACTGACAACCCTGAGGGCTCTGCCTGGAGATTGATAGAGGTGATGCAAGCCCCAAAGGGGGGGAGGGGGGGAAATCGCCTCCTACCATAATATAACAGTCAACGAATCAATCTAGAAAAATCAATATCAGTCCAGTACCCCTGAAATCGTCGGCCCTAATAATGGACCTGTCCTTGGAGCTTGATGGTAAGAAACAAGCAAAGGGCAATGTCTACCACGTACAATGGGGGAACCTTGATTTTTAAACCCACTGAACAAATTGGACAAATACCGAACCTATATAAAGGAACATGCGATGATATGCAAATTCATTGAATTCTGGCTGACAAAGAAGGATCTGATAAAGTGGATACAATAGAAATGGAAACCAAAGGGCCATATAGAACTCAAACTAGGAGCAAGAGGATTTTTCAAGGTAATATTCTCAAACCTCCAAGATAAGGAAAGGGTGTTTTAAAATGGCCCATATTTTTACCATAATGTAGGGTTGTTCATGAGATACTAGGAGGAATGTTATAACCCAGATAAGGAGCAATTTCTAGCAGCCCCTGTTTGGGTCTGACTCTTTGACTTTCCAATGGATTTCTTGGATTCAAAAAATACTAGAAGGTATTGGTAACTCAATAGGAATATCTGTTAAAATAGAATAATACACATGCAGGGGAAGATACACCTCCTACGCTTGAATCTGTGTCTATATGAATATCTCAGAGTCCATTCCCGACTTGGTAGAACTAGAGTACCAAGAAGAGATATGGCAGCAAACCTTGGATTATGAGCACATCCTGTTTGTTGTCACCGGTGTCATGAGTATGGTCACCTCTACGAATCATGTCCGATGAACCAAGAGGGTCTGAAAAACCTAAAGGAGGAGCATAATAAGAACCCCCCATAAGAGGCAAATGAGGGATTCAAAGAGGTCACGCATAAGAGGAAGACCACGAGAATGAAACAGAACTTAGGAGACCAAAACCAAAAACAAAGGGAAAATAAGAATAAATATGAGGTACTACAAGAGGAAGGAGAAACCTCAAATGAGACAGATCCAATGGAGAATCAAGACAGAGATAAGGAAAGCAATCCTTCCAAATCTACAACCACCACGAAGAGAAAATCCCAAATAGATTTGACAGAAAAAGAAGAGTCGGAACCAGTAGATCTCACCGCAATGGAAGTTGATGCAGCCTGGGAAGAGTTGAGCATGGAGGAAGTTGTATTGAAATGACTCTTGAATGAGTGGAGGCACCATGATGAAGGATTCATTCCAAAGGATTAAAAGAAATTGTATAAAGAAACCTCCCAGCAATACATAACTATTATTGGGTTGAGTCTTCTGCGATCTATATTTTGTGAGGTGTTATCTTCCGGAATCATCGCATTCATATTTGTTATAATTGATGTTTCAAACCAACCTCCATGATTCATCATCACGATTAGATCCATGAGAGAAAAAGTTAGAACTCCATCGGGTAATAAATAAGGCTAGGGTAGGGATGGGAATTAAATGAAAGACAGTCGACAAGTATGACGTTGTTATAATTCATTATAGCTGTAATATTTGTAATTAATATTAATATTATTAATGTTAATTTGTTAATAATTATGCCTAATGACCTAATAATGATTATAAATTAATTTATTATGATGTATAATGACTTAATTTTTAATTGGTTTATCTTAATTATATTATTAATATTAATTTGTTAATGATTATTCTAGTTTTTAGTTATTAATAAATAATTCAATGGCTATTCTACTTTTTTAGAATATTAAAATTTTTGAGAATTTAATTTGGTTAAAAGCTATATGAAATAAAGTTTGTTTATAGGTAAAATTAAATGATTAAAAGAACAATTAAATAATAATTATCTAATAACTAATAATGATAATAATGCATGATGATCTTATTAGTTTCAAAAATGAATTTCAAGATTTTACAAAGAATAAAATTATTAATTGTTTACTATGTTTTCAACTAAAATCTATGGTATTATTATGATTTATAATACTATGATTGGTAAATATTCATAACTTTTTATAATTGAATAGAGTTATTAATTTAATAGATTAAAATGAATAGAAATGGAAATTATGATTTTTCTTTTGAATGTTATAATGCATTTAGGGTATGTATACTAGGATGGAAGACTATGGAGGCCATTTCCAACGATAAGAGGGTGGGTAGTAATTTAGGAGAAAGTATAATCAAAGGTTAAAATAGGAACCCTATTATCACTAATCTTCCAACCATCATCGCAGTTAAGGTTATCAGGGTGTTTACCTATTTCGATGGCTTCTCTAAATTTCTTATGGTGATAATGATCAATCTTAGCCAAAACACAGGAGTTTTCAATACATATATGATGGTTGATTTTATTGGAGTGCTCAACCAAAGCTGAGGTTTTGGACTGGTTATGCCTAATGTCAATTGCATGCTCTTGAATAGTAGTTGAGATAGATTAACCAATCTCAGCAATGTAGGTTTTCCCACAAGAACAAGGAACCAATAAACCCCTTTGTGGCATTTTGGATCAATGGGATCTTTTATAGATTTCAAGCATCTGCCAATGGTGCTCATAGGTTTAAATGTGTTTTTTATATTTTTCTTTTTTAATATATAAGAGATTTTATCAGTGGTGCCCAATATGTAGGAGAGATGGACCTTACCAGCACACTCATCCATAGGCTGCTTGTTTTTATGATTCTCAGCCTTCTTGAAAGCTTTTATCCCTTGGTGTCTTATATATCCATTCTTTTCAAAAACTTCCATAACATGGTCCTTCTCTTGTTCAAAATGATCGTGGTCTGAAATACGAACCGCCCTCGTAGCAAGTGTTAAGAACCCCTAGTTTTTGAGCAGGATGATGGTGTGAGTTGGCATGAAGATAATGCTTTGTGTGGGTTTTATTACGATAGACCTGGTGAGATATTGAGCCACCAGGGTTTCTCTTGATTAGGATGTCAAGAAAGGGAAGGCTTCCATTCTCTTCCACTTCCATTGTAAATTTGATAGATTTATATTGATTATTAAGGTGATTCAGGAAAGCATCTAATTTTTCTTTTCCATGAGGCCAAATAATACAAGTTTCATCGACAAATATTTTCCATAGGTTAGGTTTCAAAGGGGAAGACTCAATGGCTTTAGTTTCAAAATGTTCCATGAACAGATTGGCAATGATGGGAGACAGAGGTGATCCCATGGCCACACCACAAGTCAGTTCATAAATATCATCTTTATAACTAAAAAAGGTTGATCTCACGCAAACTTCTACTAATTTAGTCATGTTTGAATCAATGAATTTATGGATTACCTCCATGGATTAATCTATGAGAATGTTAGTGTAAAGATATTTCACATCAAAGCTCACTAAGATGTCATCCTGGTCTAGTTTTATCTGATTGATTTCATTGATGAAGTGATTGGCATCTTTGACAAAGGAACTAATGTTCCCCATTAATGGTTTAAGTTTTTTAGCAAGATATTTTGCTAGAAGGTAAGTGGGACCTCCAATGGTGTTGACAATGGGTCTTAGGGGGATGCCTTCTTTATGAATTTTAGGAGCTCCATAAATCCTAGGGGTGTAGGGATTGGTCTCAATGAGATTCTTAATGTTATGTTCCTTGCTTGATTTTATTAAGTTATTGACAACTTTGGAGATTTTCTTTATGGGATTCTTTTTTAATTTAATATAAGAGTCGTTTTTGGTAAGGTGGTATAGCATCTTATCATTGTAATCATTTGTGTCCATTATAACAGTGGCACCACCTTTGTCTACTTTTAAGGCCACAATATTAGGGTTTTTGTTAAAGGTCTTAAGCGAAAGATATTCTTGTTTGGAGATGTTGCTTCTGGGTGGTTTGGCTCTCCTGAGGATGATGGAGCAATCCTGCCTAACCATTTCTTTAATGTTGTTTGGTAAATCTTTAATCCCATACTCAATGTTACACATAATATCTTCTTTGGGGATGGTGCGAGGAAAAATGGTGAAATTTAAGCCTCTTTCAAGAAAACTTAAAGTGACATGGTCAATCTCGATGCTTGATAGATTTAGGATATGTTTGTTTCCTTTCTCCGCATCCGAAGAAGTTGCCCCCTTCTCAAAGCCATTATTTAATATCACAATTTTTGTGGATTCAGACTCAGATTGGGGTAATGCCATATCTACCATGATCTCCTTAACATACTCTCTGACATACTTGATTGATGGAGTTGTTCTCATTTTGATAGACCTTTTGACTGATACCGATTTAGACATTGAAGTCTTATTGTGTTTTCTGTTGTTTGAAGCCGTTTCAATTTCCGAAAACCCTTTGTCCGAGTTAGACACCAACATTTTTCTCTCATGGGTATAATCCTAATGATGAACCACAGAGGTTGGCTCGAAACGTTGATTATAAAAAATATGAATGCGATGACTCCGGAAGATAACACCACACAAAATACATGGCTCATCAAGGAAAGAGACAAGGAGATATAGCGGAGCAGCTAGGCCTCCAACAAGATAGCTCACAGGAACAACACAGTCAAAGCAATGGAGGTAAGAAAATGGGATGGAGAAATATGCAATAGTCAATACAAATAATGGGAGAGATTCCAGTAAACATGAGAAGGGAAATAACACTCTCAACGGTATTCCAACAACTCAATAAAGTTACCCAATGATAGTTATCTCATAGAATGTGAGGGGCCTTAACAGCCGAGGTAAACAGAGATACCTACAAGATTGATTGAAAAGGGAGAAACCACAATTAGTGCTCCTCCAGGAAACTAAGGTAGATAGAGAGAAAATACAGGAAATGCTCAGGAAAATGAAGCCTAGGTACGAAGTAGTAGCACTAGATGCAAAAGGAAGTGCAGGAGGAATCAAAATATTTTGGAACCCCGCAGAGGTAATGGTAGATTACTGGATAGGAATTCCAAGAGGTTTGACTGGAAGATTTCACAATATAGGGACCAGAGAATGGATTCTCATCTTGGCAGTATATGGTACTCACACTCCCAGAGAGAAGGAAATCTTCATCCAAAGCATTAGGAAATTGCGCCAAATTCATACAGAAAACACTATGGTTGATAGGAGGGGACTTCATCCTAATAATTTCACTAGCAGAGAAAAAAGGAGGGATAAGAAGAGAAGAACCAGAAATGGAGCAATTCAGGGACATGCAAGTGGAGCTGCAACTAGTAGATATTCCAACCATTAAAGGAACTCATACCTAGAATAACCGCAGGGGAGGAACCAACCACATAACATCCAGGTTGGATCTGTTATTGGTAACTAAAGACCTGATAAGTAGGGATGTATACTATAAATTGTCGATCCTACCTTGCATGGGATCTGACCATTGGCCAATCTGGTTGGAAGTAGACCTGAAACAAGGGCAACACAAATGACCATTCTATTTCGAAGCCTTTTGGCTACGAGACCCTGCCTTCCTAGAAAAAATTAAGGAATGGTGGACATCGAGTACAGAAAAAGGGATGAACATAATGTATACATTCCAGCTATGCCTAAAGGAGCTCAAGGTAAATACTAAGAAATGAATAAAAGAGGATTTTTTCAACATCCATCATGATCAGGAATAACTCCAGGTTGGGATGCAACAAGTCCAACAATAAATGATAAAAAATGGTTGCACAGGATCCTTAGTGGAGGAAGAAGGCAGACTTATGACTAGGATCAAGGAAAGAAGGAAGCAAGAAGAGATCTTGTGGAAACAAAAGTCAAGATTCAAATGGCTTTGGGAGGGAGAAAGAAACACTCGCTTCTTCCACAAAGCTATGATACAACATAAGCAATACAATCGAATATTCTCATTGCTAGATCCGGGAGGAAACTAGCGGGTTCGAAATGATGAGATGAAAAATTTACTGGTGAACCACTTCCAAAACATCATGTCAGAACCAAATCCTGAAAGGTTAGAAGCCATACATTGTATAACTAGGCACATACGTCAACTGGTAAGAAGGGACCAAAACTTGGCCCTCATGAGAGTTGTCACTTTGGAAGAAGTGGAGGAGGTGGTCAAAGGACTAGAAAAAAATAAAGTGCCAGGACCAGATGGTTTTATTGCAGAATTTTTTCAAGCAACCTCACCCATTCTAGGAAAAGACATCCTGAAGGTAGTTGAAGAATCCAGAAGAAAAAAAAAGGTACATCCTACCCTAAAATCCACTTTCATAGCCCTTATTCCTAAATCTGATCACTCTGAAGAGCCCCAAGGGTTTAGATCTACAACATTGTGCAAATTAATATATAAAATCTTCTCAACTATAATGGTAAATCAGCTCAAACCGATCCTTTTCGCGTTAATCTCCTAAGAATATATTGGTTTTGTCAAAGGACACCAAATTTTGGATAGTATAGTAACAACTCAAGAGGTCATCCACTCCTTAAAGAGTCTCAAATCCAAAGGAATGATGATCAAGTTAGACCTATCAAAAGCCTACGACTACTTAAGTTGGACCTACCTTCTAAGTATATTGAAATCCTTTGGCTTTTATTCCTAATGGGTAAACTGGATCTCGTCTTTTATATCAACTCCTGTGTTTTCCGTCCTTCTTAGTGGAGCACCCTATGAGGCTTTCAATGCAACGACGGGGCTAAGACAAGGTGGCCCGATTTTCCCTTTCTTGTTCATCCTAGTAGCATAATGCCTTGGAAGATATGTCAAAGCTAAAGTCCAATAAGGACAATTAAAAGGTCTTCGCATATGGGGAAACAACCTTCCTTTAACTCAACAATAGTTTGTTGATGACATTATGATGTTCTTCCAAGCCACCCTTAGTGAAGCAAGATTTCTTTTGGCTATCATTCAAGATTTCATGAATGCATCAGGAACCCAGATCAATAAAGACAAGTGTGATATATTTTTCTTCAACACTTCTACTCAATCCCAAGCCTTCCTGGAAATAATAATGGGCTTTTGCATAGGAACCCTACCCTCTAAATACCTGGGTATCCCCTTAAGCCTTAATCTTCTCAGAGTGGAAAATTGGAAGGTTCTCCTAGATCGGATTAAAGGTCGCCTTTAAAATTGGACCATTCAAGTCCTTAACATGTCCAACAAAGTCACCCTTCTAAAGGTGGTGCTGCAATCCATTCCTATTTACTAGCTTTCAGGTCTAGCAATGCCCAAAATTGTATGCAATGACATGAAAAATACCTTCAAAAAATTCCTATGGAAAGGGCCTTAAACAACAAAGAAATGGGCTCTCCTCTCTTGGAATTGGCTAACGAAGCCCTGAAAAACAAGGGGTCTAGGCCTTTAGGACCCTTACACTCTGAACCAGGTAATGGGGGAAATATTTGGTGGAGATGGATACAGGGAGTTATTGACTTATGGAAAGAAATATGGGAAAGGAAATATGGAATGCCTAGGACGACAAAAAGAAGACTAAGAACCCAAGTAAATACAAGGGGATCAACCATATGGAACCTAGTCATAGAAAATAAAGATCTGATAAGAAACTATAGCTTCTAGGAGATCATGGGAGGGGATAAGGCCAATTTTTTGAAATATTCTTGGCAGTAGAGGGAAAAACTCTTTAGTCAGTAGGACCTAGCAGAAATATTCTTGTACACAAATCGACTAGTAAACCAAACTGTGAATAAATTTTGGGAAGCAAATGAAAGATCAACATGGAGAGAGTGGAAAAGGAGACAACCCTGGCTAGAAGTACCAGATTCTCCCTAATGGAAAACATATGAAAATGAGGTCAACTCTAAAAGAATAATGATAATAGAAGGAACAAATATCATAAGGTGGGGATACAAAATTAAGGGTATGTTTACAATTCAAGAGGGCTACTACTTGAAAGAAATGTTGGGAATACTGGGGGGGTGTATCAGTATTTCTTTTCAATTATTATTTTTATCAGTTAAAAACATTTGTATTTGGAACACAGAAATAAATAACAGGAATAGATGCTTTTATTAATGTGATCTTTGCAATAAATCAAGTACAATATATTAATATAGATATAATATAGATATAAGAATGATATAGATATAGATATAGATATATGGTTTTAGTCAATCTCCAAGCACCAACTTGGAGTCTTTGTGAGGCTCCAACCTCTAGAGCACGAACTCTATCTTGTCAAGGCACCAACCTTGAATTTAGGAGCACCAACTCCCAGGACACCAATCCTTTTAGTTCTGAGGTACCAACCTCAAGGGCTCCAACCCTCTACTGTCACCGCCTGGATTTGTTTGGTTGTAATTATCTGCTCCCAACCCTACTAGACCTATGACTTACTTCTATCCTCCTGTTCCTTCCACTTTTACCAGAACTTCGGCTCCCTTTTTTCTTACAGTTTTCTAGCAACATTAAAATTTCCTTGTTCTCTGTTTTATATGACTGATATGCCTGACCTTTGGCTCCCTCCTTGCTCGCTTGAGCTTCGGCTTCCTCAATGCTCGCTTGAGCATCGACTTCCTCAACGCTCGCTTGATCTTTCATCGTCCTTTGCGCTCACTCTTCGGCTTCCTCTGTCTCTTCGAATTCATCAATACTCACAGGACATGTTAATTGTTATGAAACCAGCTCACAAAAAGATATAAAAGAGAGATAAACACCTTATAATTCAGCCTCTTCGAGGGAGCAACCTCCTTTACATTACATAAATGAACAATTCCTAGATGATTCAAAAGACAAAACCTCCTTTCTATATATAGGAGTCTAAGGGGTCACAATATAACCAAGCCAACCTAACAATAATAATATAAAGGCACAAAAATAATAATAGAGGGATTCTATGGG
>APFE031525710.1:8764-31792 GCA_000404065.3 Pinus taeda | reverse complement strand
ACAAATTTTCTAAGGAAGGGTTTGAAAATGGAATTCATCAAACCTTGAAATGTGGAAGGTGCATTGGTAAGGCAAAAAGGCATGACCAAAAATTCATAGTGACCCTCATGAGTTCTAAATGTTATTTTCAGAATGTCTTCAGTCTTCATTTTGATTTGATGATATCCTGAATGAAGATCCAACTTGGTGAAGTAAATTGATCCATGCAATTCATCCAATAATTCAGCAATGACAAGAATGGGAAACTTATCTTTAATAGTGAGCTTGTTGAGCTCCCTATAATCTGGACACATGCGCCATGATCCATCCTTCTTATGCACCAATACTACTGGAGCAGAGAAAGAACTTTGACTAGGTTGAATTGTACTCGCCTCTAGCATTTCTGCAACCATACGTTCAATTTCACTCTTCTAGGCATAGGGATATCTGTACGGCCTAATGTTTGGAGGAACACTTCCTGGAGTCAAATGAATAGCATGATCATGATCACGAATAGGTGGGTGACCTTTGGGAGTCTCAAATACCTTGGAATGATTGTCCAAGACTTTTTGGAGATTTGGAGAAATACATGATTTTGATGTGGAAACATCTAGCGAACATAATTGTGCAATTACACCTCGTTGTTCCTTTTTTAGAAGCTTTGTCATACCATTAGAGCTGATTATATTTCCTAGTTTCCCTGCAATACCCCTTAATTCAAGTTCCTTTCCTTCTGCAGAAAATTTCATCAAAAGTTATTGAAAGTTAAAAACTATTGTACCTAAGGATTGTAGCCGTTGGACTCTTAGTACAACATTAACACCTCCCATTGGAATGGAAAGCATTGGGCTATTCAATATATATTCTTCCATGGATAGCTTGATATTATGGCACTTTCCAGAGCAATTTATGGTTCCTCCACTTGCAACCATCACTTGACACTCTGGTGCTGGATATAGGAAGCAATTCAATTCTTTTGCTATCTTAAAATGAATAAAATTGTGGGTACTTCCTGAATCAATCAGCCCTATTACCTTTTTCTTCTTGATATGTCCTTCAATCTTGATGGTTTGAGGAGTGGTAATTCCAGCCAATGCATTACAAGATATGGTCAGATTCATTTCTTCTTTATCTAGGGTCTGTTCCTGAAGTATACCCTCTTATTTATAGTTGTGAGTGGTAGGATTTCTGGTTGCCATAATTTTGCTTTTCATTTTTCTTGCTAACCTGAATGCCTTTTCCAATGAATCAAGTTCCCAAAGGCAAACCTCATGTTGGATATTATCCTTTAAAGTCCCTATGAACACATCAATCCTATACTTCTCTAGAATATCTTTTACCCTTATGTTCAATTTTTGGAAGTCCTCAATGTGCTCCATCATCTAACCCTTTTGTTTGAAACTTATCAATTGGCTAAAATATGTGTTGCTTTTTGTATCCTCATAATGTGTTGTCATTTCTTTCGTAAAAATTGCCCAAGTGGAAATTTGTTTACGAGAGTAAAGCCATCGATACCATACAAACTGATTTGGTTCCAAATATAAAGTTGCAATACATACCTTTTGTGTGTTTTGCACATTATGGAGATTGAAAAATTGCTCCATTTGTAGTATCCATGTTGTGGGATCCTTTCCATCAAACTTCCTCATATCAATTTTTGGAATATGGTGGGTCTTCAATCCAATATTAGAGTCTATGAAATCATGATTAACATTTCTTTTATTCTCATCATGAGTTTCCTTTACTACACTTTCACCATTAGTGACCATTTCTTGTAGCAACTTATTCAAATTTATCTTCAATTATTCCATCTTATCGTCCATGCCATCCATCTTAGCATCCATGCCATCCATCTTAACTTCCACGCCATACATCTTAGCTTCTACATACTTCTTTAAACCATTCATCTTAGATTTTGTTACTTTTTGTGCGAGTGACATTTGTTGCACATAGTCTCGTAATTTTGATATATCATGTTGCATTTCTTCCTCTTCTTCATGAGTCATGCTAGAGCTTTCAAGTTTCTTACTAGGTGTTTTCATTTTCTTTCCTTAGGGCATCAATTACCGATAATAATTCTTTACTATGCCCTTTGAATTCCTTCAAACTAATTTTTCAAACCAAGCTTATGCAAAAATAAAAATAAAAACTACACAACTTTTTTTACTTTGTAGGAGCTCAATATTGAATCTAATGTATCTCTGTAATTTTGGATCATCCAGTTCTGAAATTGTGACCTGTAGTAGCCCTCTATTTCCTCTTTCCAATGCCACCAGTCTGATCGAATTTAGATTCTCCAAGAAAGAGTTATGCACAATCTCCCAAGATGACCTGATTATAGACCTTTTCAGAAGAGCGAGCTTGTATGAAGTGCCACGTGTCACTGTTTTGACCTTCGGATCTAAAAACTATACACAGCAAACAATAGTTCATCCTCTTTCTGAAACTTCTTATGAAATTTCATTATGATGCTCAAAACAAAAGTTATGATGATTTTTCCCAGGTCACCTGTTTGGAATGAAATTCGGGAGTCTACAAAAAGGCCAACTTCCTCAGATCATATCTCCGCAAATATAGCGCAAAAAGCTCTAAAATTCGGACCTGAGTTTCATAACAATTTCAGACCAAATAGGTTTCTCTTTTAGCATCTGAAACGTCACAAAAAAAAAGTTATAGTGCAAATGCCACAATGACCTATTTGTAGCAGCGAAACCCTGGAATCCAAAGCTTTGATACCAAATGTTATGAAACCATCTCACAAAAAGATAGAAAAGAGAGATAAATGCCTTAGAATTCAGCCTCTTTGAGGGGGAAACCTCATTTACATTATATAAATGAGAAATTCTTGGATGATTCAAATGCCAAAAGCTCCTTACTATATATAGGAGTCTAAGGGGTCACAATATAACCAAGCCAACCTAATAATAATAATATAAAGGCACAAAAATAACAATAGAGGGATTCTAGGGGGCACAGTAATAAAAATACGGGGACAATAGGGGCACAACAATATTAATAAGGGATATAACTACAATAGTAATGCGGGAATCACTAGTATTATAGGGACCTAACATTAATTAGGAAGAGAGACCATCTTTATTATTATTCAAACAATAGACTTACTCTTTACGACAATCGCAACATTCATGAACAATCGGAGTTATTCCTTTAAACCCACAATCACAATCGCAAAATTCTAGAGGTCTTTATAAGTCGTGCCCATAGTACAACCGATGGACAATAGTCGATTCTCCTATTGGATGCGATATGATTATAAATTGTTTTTAATGAATCCATCAGGTCCATAGTAATATCGCAATCGTAGTTTATAGTGTGTCATCCTTTTATAACTTGCGATACATATCTTCCAACGTGGCGGATGCGATATTAAAATAGGGTGTAATACAATGGAGCAGCGGGTCTGTGGTATTATCGCAATCGAAGTTTTAACATGACAAGGCCTTAAACATTGTGATACATAACTCCTGATAGGACAGACATGATATACCATTAGGGCACAATATAATAGGATTCCTCGTTCCGCACCGTCGATTTCTTCTGTATTAGATTCGCGATCAACACTCTGTCCGATCAACACAATCCATCGGAAGCTTGCTGCATCATAGATCTCTTCTCTCTAGATCTAACGGTCCCGACTCTATAACATTGGTTATATAGAATTTAACCACATGAAATCCTTATAACCACGCTATTTCTATTATAATGTTTATATAATAGAAATACACAATAATCATGCGTAACTTACCTTTTCCGCCTTTTTACAGCCTTTGCACATTTTCTGATGTTCACCTTTTTCGGATCAATCCTCCATTGTAGATCTTACCATCCCATCCGACGGTTGATATTACACCCGACCAACAAAGCTACTTGGTGATCCTGCACCATAGATCAAAACTGCATTTGATCCAACACTCGACAACGATATTGGGTGAGCTACATGCACGAGGATTACCTACCCGATAAAGCGGTTTCCTCTCTCCTCTGACGTGCGACGTGTCAATTGCTTAATGGAATCAGGCGACTCCCTCCTATTACCACTTACCGCTTATTCTCAACCCGATAAACCATTTCCGCTTATGAACCCGCCTTTCTCTTTGAATAACACCCAATCTATTTAGCGCCCGATGACCATAGATCTTCTACCACCGATGGCTGCGACGACTCCTCTGATTTCCTCATATGCTAATACTTAAATTAATCTTCATCGTTCATTTCTTTGACTTTACACTGCACGACTTAATCCTAACTGCTCATTACAAACAATCTCGTCTGCTGATCTCCAAGATCCAATGGTTCCTACGCGTTCAATCTTCATCTTCAAAGACCCATTATGATTCCTTTGTCTCTTCTTCTCCTCTCTGTTCTTCTTGGGTATACATTACACGCTATACTCCCGATATGGCTCCTCCGATGTGGCTCCTCCTCAATCTTCCGCTCCTACACTTGCTTCTCTTCTCTGCTTTGATAGCGCTGCTCTGATAGATCCTCGACTTAATATTTCATTAATGACAATCTAGACCAACAATCTCCCCCATTGTCATTGATGGCAATATTCTTCTTCTCTCCCCATTTGACATTAGTGGCAAAGGATTGCACAAGGACTCCCCTCGTTGAACTTCTCCCCCTATCCTAAAACTTCTTTACGAATCAACTTAAGTGATGCTAAAGAGATAACCCCCATCTTTTGACGAAGATGTTCAAATGCTTCTCGAGGAAGAGGTTTTGTGGAAATATCAACTATCTGCTCCTTAGTATTGATATATTCCAATATGATGTTTTGTTCAGCTACTTGTTCACAAAGGAAATGATACTTGATTGGTATATGTTTGGTCTTTGAGTGCATCACTGGATTTTTGCTGAGGCTGATCGCACTTATGTTATCACAATAGATGGTAAGTGGTTGATTTGTACCTATGTTGACATCTTTTAGAGCTTCCTTCAACCATAATATTTGAGTACAACAATCCGCAACAACTATATACTCGGCTTCAGCTGTAGATAGTGATATGGATGTCTATTTTTTGTTGAGCCAAGATACTGAACAATCTCCCAGAAAGAATGCATTTCCACTAGTACTTTTTCGATCATTGACACTTTCGGCCCAATCAGCATCAGTGTATGTAGTCACATTAAGAGTTGAGCTCTTAGGGTACCAAAGGCCGAAATCAGGAGTTCCTTTCAAGTATCTGAGATTTTTTTTTACAACCATCAAATGGGATTATTAAGGGGTTGATTGAAATCTTCTCACCATTCCTACTGCCTGCATAATGTTGGGTCTCGTAGAAGTTAAGTATAGAAGAGATCCAATTGTTGATTTGTAATGAGTTGCATCTACTAGAGGGGAGTCATTATCTTTGCTTAATTTACAATTTGTGGTCATAGATGTGCTCATGGGTGCACAATCTTCCATTCCATATATTTTAAGCATGTATTTAAGATATTTGGCTTGAGATTTGAACATGCCTGTCGTGGTTTTAAATACCTGTAGTCCAAGGAAGTAAGATAACTCTCCTATCATCGACATCACGAACTCTTTTGACATATTTTGAGAAAACTAATGGCTCATCTCATCATTATCACTAGCAAAAATCAGATCATCAACATAAACAAGTGTGACTAGTAACTTATCCTCATTCATCTTTATGTAGATATTACTTCCTGCCACCCCCTTCTTGAAGCCTTATTGTTGTAGATAGTGATCAAATATTGCGTACTAAGCTCTAAGAGCTTGTTTCAACCCATATAATGCCTTTTTCAACTTACAAACAAAGTCATTTCCTTCTATTAGATTAAACCCTTTTGGTTGCTCCATGTAAACTTCTTCCTTGAGTTCCCCATTCAGAAATGCTGATTTTACATCCATTTGATAGACTTTGAATCCTTTTGAGCAAGAAAATGCCAAGAACATCCTGATAGCTTCCACACAAGCTATTGGTGCAAATGTTTCTTCAAAGTCAATTCCTTTAATTTGTGAATAGCCTTTACAAACAAGCCTTGCCTTGTTTTTGATGATTTGTCCATATTCATTCATTAGTTTTTGAATACCCATTTGGTTCCTATTATGTTTTTGTCCTTTGAATGAGGTACCAACTCCCATGTTTCATTCTTCTCAATTTGAGACATTTCTTCTTTGATGGCTTTTACCCAATGAGGATCCTTACTTGCTTGAGTAAATGTATCTAGTTCTATCATGGATAGAAGAGAAACATCATTCTTCTTTGCTGTACTAGTCATCCTTCTTCGGGTTTGCATCCCTTCATCCATATTGCCAATAATCTGCTCTTCTGGGTGGTATTTTTGGAGAAATTTCATCTTTGAAGGGGTTTGAGATGGTTCTTTTTCCTTGGTATTTTTCTTCTTTTTGAGGTTCTTCTTCTTCAATGAGAGGATCAATTTCATGTTCTTCAATTTCTTTTCCTGGAAGGTCTTAATCAATTTTTACATCAATGCTTTCCACTATTTCCCGTAGTTGGTTATTGTAGCACTTGTAGGCTTTGCTTCTTATAGAATATTCAAGAAAGATCCCTTTCATCAACCCACGAATCAAATTTTCCTGGTGAGTAATCATTGATTTTTATGAAGCACTTGCTTCCAAAAATCTTGAAGTATTTTACTGACTCAGATCTTCCTTTCCATAATTCATAAGGAGTCTTTTCATTATTTCGTCTCAATTGAGTTCGATTCGATGTATAGACAGCTGTCCTGACTGCTTCTTTCTAGAATTTTGTCTGCAAGTTAGCTGCTATTAACATTGTCCTTGCCATTACATGAACTGTTCAGTTTATTCTTTAAACTACCCCATTCTGCTTTGGTGTTCTGGAAGTAGAGAGTTCTCTTTTAATTCCATGTCTTTTACAGAATTCATCAAATTATTTTGATGTGAATTCTCCCCCTCTATCTGTTTTGAGACACTTAATCTTAGAGTCCTTTTCATTTTCCACAAGAGCTTTAAGATTCTTAAAGCACTCAAATTCTTCGGATTTATATTTATAAAATATGCCCACATCATTCTAGTATAGTCATCAACAAATAAGAAAAGTACTTTTCTCCTTGGAGTGCCGAAGTTCTAGTTGGTCCACATAAATCAGCATGAATGATCTCCAAAGGCTTTGATGTAGAAAACTCCTTGGTCTTGTGACTTGTTCTAGTTTGCTTTCCATGTTGACATGGGCCACATATTCCTTGATTTGGTTTGAATAACTTGGAATGTCTTGTACTACTTTAATCTTGTTGATATTGATCAAGTTATCGAAGCTTGTATGTCCAAGTCGCTTGTGCCACAACCAACTTTCATCTGTTTGACTTAAGTAGTATTTATCTTCTTGAATCTTGTTCAGAATATAGATGTTGTCTGGTGTTCTAACCCCTTTCACCACAAGTTCCCCTGAGGAAGAGTTCCTTATTTCACAGTCTTTGGTGCTAAAGACAACATTATGTCCTTGATCACATATTTGGCTAACACTCAGGAGGTTGTGTTTGATCCCGTTTACTAGCAAATCATTTTGAGCTTTTCCTTTTCCATTAATAAGAGTAACAATTCCTTTTCTAGCAATTTTGGCAGATCCACTTCCAAAGGATATGTTTCCTTCCTTTTTGTTCAATGAGACAAACTTCCCTTTGTCCCCTGTCATGTGTATGGAGCACCCACTATCCACGAACCAATGATTTTCATTTTTTTGAGCACATAGAGCTAGGCCACATTTATCTGTGTTGGGATTATCACTTCTTGCTTTTCCTCTTTTGAGTGGGAAATTTTGTTCATTGTGTCCATTATTATTACATAATGAGTAAATCAGATCAAATTTGGCTAAGGGATCAAAAGAATTGTAGGTATTGATTTGTCCTTGCCCTTTGGGGCCATATGGTTTGTTTATTTGATCCTTCAGTTTTGGTGTGTCATTCTTACAAGCCATGCAATGTCTAGCTTGATGACCAAATTTTTTACAATAGAAACAATGCCCAAAAAAGATAGTTTTGTACCTATTGTAATACCCATGATTTGAATAAACATTCTTCCTTGGAGTTATTCCCGCTTCATTCTTTGGATTTGAGATGGGCCTTTGATGAAATACTATTTTGTATCTGTTGTAACATCCATGATTCGAATCAACATTCTTCCTTGGAGTTACTCTCTCTTCATTCTTTGGACCTGGGATGAGCCTTTCATGAAATAATATTTCTTCTTTTGGGTTGCTGGAAAGTACGTCGGCATAGATTTTCTCATTATTCTTAGTGCTTGATGATTCTCCTTTTAAACCTATTCCAGATTTGTCATGTTGAGGTTTTTGATTATTTAGGATAGTGTCAAGTATTTCAAAGCTTTTCCAACCCTTTTTAACTTGCTCCAATTCCTTCCTCAGAGATACTATTTTGGCGTCACGTTCTTTGCAAGCTTCTTCTTTTTCTTTTAGATTATTTTTCAAGAGATATTCCCTTCTTTTTGTTTCCTCGTTTTCTACCTTGAGAGAAATAATTTTATTCCGTAATTTCTCATTTTCTTCAATGGCACTTATTAACAATTCATCTACATTTCCATCTAACCCCGAGTCATCATCATTTGTGAATGCCATGAATAATACTTCTTGGCTTCTAGCATGGTCATTTTCTTCATATGATTCTTCATTACCTCCTTTGCGGTGAGGGAACTGGTTAGTTGATTTCTTTTTTATGACTATAAATTCATCTTTATTAGACTCATCTTGCTTAGAGAGGAAATTCTTCTTATTGGACCCTTTCTTTTTGTATACCATCCTTTTAGAATTCTCTTCATCATCACTATCATGCTTATGAGGACATTTTGCAGCATAATGACCTATTTTTCCACACTTGAAACAAATAAGAGGGTATTTGCCTTTTAGCTAAGATCCTTTCTTCAGCCTTCGTAAAAATTGTGCCAATTTGGATTCAACATCGAAGTGATCACTATTGACATTCCTTTCTTTCCCCTTTTTTGATTTTGATGCCTTGATTACTGCATCTTTGGAACTTGGGCAACTTTTTCTCATCTCATAGGCAATGAGGATTCCATGGATTTGAGAGTATCTAGATCCTTCATTTCTTCTATGGCACTTACTTTGGAGTCAAATCTGTCTAGGATAGATCTTAAGACCTTTTGAACAATGGTGCTTTCTTCAATGTTTTCTTCCAATCCTTTAAGAGAGTTGACCACTTCAACTACTCGGAGAAAGTATGATGCAATATCTTCTTCATCATCCATTTGCAAACTTTCAAATTTCCTTCTATGAGTTTGAAACTTTTCCTTCTTGTCTTTGGAGTCCCCATTGTATAAGCTAATTAGCTTATCCCATACTTCTTTGGTAGAGTTACAATTCATGACTTTTGTAAATTCAAAATCAGTGATTCCATTAGTGATGGAGTTTAAGGCTTTTGCATTTGCAATGTAGACTTTCCTCTCATCTTGATCTGTTGGAAGAGTGGAAGGAGTTATGTACTCATTTAAGACCGAATGCCAAACTTTAGGTCCAAGGGAAATTAAGTAGTTGGACATTCTCCTTTTCCAGAAACCAAAATTTGTGCCATCAAACAGAGGAGGTCTTCCTAACACTTCTTGATTTCTCATCATGACTAAGAATCCTTCTTCAAGCTGTTAGGCTGATATGAAGAAGCTCATTCTAATACCAATAGTTGGAAACACTGAGAGGCGGGGGGGGGTGTGTGAATCAGTATTTCTTTTCAATTATTATTTTTATCAGTTAAAAACATTTATTTTGGAACACAAAAATAGATAAACAGGAATAGATGCTTTTATTAATGTGATCTTTGCAATATATATATATATATATTATATATATATATATGTATATTATATATATATATATATATATATATATATATATATATATATATATTATATATATTATAGTTATATATATATTATAATTATATATATTATAATATATATATATATATATAATTTATATATATTGGCAAAGATCACATTAATAAAAGCATCTATTCCTGTTATTGTATTTTTGTGTCCAAATATAAAATGTTTTTAACTGATAAAAATAATAATTGAAAAGAAATACTGATTCACCCCCCCCGCCATATATATATATATAGTATGGTTTCAATCAGTTGCCAAGCACCGACTTTGACTCTTTGTGAGGCTCCAACCTCCAGAGCATCAAATATATCTTGTCAAGGCACCAACCTTGAATTTAGGAGCAGCAACTCATAGGACACCAATCCTTTCAGTTCTAAGGCACCAACCTCAAGGGCTACAACCCTCTGCTGTAACTGTCCGAATCTGTTTGGTTGTAATTCTCTGCTCCCAACCCTGCTGGACCTATGACTTACTTCTGTCCTTGTAATATTCCTAACCCAGAATATTCCTCAAACCCCAGCAAAAACTCCAACCAATTATGTGAAAATGATATAATAACCCAGAAGTGATAATAACAGTGGAACAACATATAATAATGTAAACCAGAAATATAAGCAGATACACATAAATGCAGCGAGAAATGCTAAGCCACTTTATTATACTGAGCAATAAATGAGTACAAGAGGTGATTAGACAGATGGCACCTTGATTTGCCAAAGGCAAGTGAAGAAATACTCTCAGAATGACAAGAATGGCCTCTCTACGTGGATGCTGCTACTATGCTACCGCTGCTACTAGAAAACAAATCATGATTTGGGGCTGCTCCCTTCCTCAGAAAAATATGAAACTCTGGATTCAGGCTCTACTCAGGAAACCCAGAAAGCTTTCCTGGAATGGCCTCACACTGATCTGCGTTCCAGCTGCTGGGAAACTGTCATGCTGTTGTTGCTACTGGAAATCGAATGAGGATTTGGGGTTCCTCCCCTCCTCATAAAAGGCTAAAAATATAGAATTGGAGTCTACTAGAAAAACCCAGAAAAACCCAGAAAGATTTTCTGAAATGGCAAACCCCCGAAAATCACCCCCTTGGGGTTCTGCGCAGTTCCTCAAAGACGCTGATGAAACTGCTGCTGAAATGCTGATGAAACTACTGCTGAAAGGCTGATGAATCTACTAAATGGAATGCCAATGGATATACCTTGCTTTAGCAGGCACTAGAAGTCCCCCGGGGCTAAGGGTGATATCTTCAAACGGAGACACTCAATGCACTAAACAGTGCTACAAACTAGCTAAACAACTAGCGTGCTCTAAGTTGAAATGACTATCACAAATGTTCATAACCAGAATGATCCCAAATGAGGGGGTTCCTCTCTATTTTATGGCCTCTACCTCTCACAATCCCTAGGCTCACTTTCTCCTGCGTGATCCCCTTCTTGCCATGTGTTCCTTCCCTCATGCGCAGTCCCTCCATGTGTCTGCATGGGCCCCATTTCTGTGTCCCCCTTTGGCCCCCTTGGTTCCCCCTTAAGTCACAACTTTGTGCTACCTAGGAAGTGAATTTTTATTCTAAATTGAGTTATGTCCCCCCTTCCTCACTTTTTATTTACAAATAACTATAGAAGGCAAAAATCAAATAAAATCGAATATTCCAATTAGCCATAGCTAATTAGGAATATTACAGTCTCCCTCGAAAAAATGTTGCTTGTCCTCAAGCAACTGAAATGATGGATGCTATAAGATCTCCTCACTCTCCCAAGTGGCATCCTCATCCGATAAATTCTTCCACCTCACCAAGAATTCCTGGACCGTCCTGCTCCGCAACTGTCTCTCCCTAGAGTCAATAATAGCCTCCGGCTACAATACCAAATACCCCTCATCATCCATGGGTAGTAGCTCATCCGTCACGGTCACCTGCTACCCCAATTCCTTCTTCAGGCATGATACATGAAACATGTTATGAATCTTGCTGCCTTGGGGTAGCTCCAACTCAGATGCAACCTGTCCAATCCTGCGTATCACCCTGTATGGCCCATAAAAGTGGGGCTTGAGCTTCTCAGCCCCCTTCTGCTTCAGTGATGACTGTTGGTATGGTTGTAATCGTAGTTAGACCATGTCCCTTACCTCGAACTGCCTCTCCACCCGATCCCTATAGGCATACAACTTCTGCTGGTTCTGCGCTGTAGCCATGTTATCCTTGAGAGCTCGTAGGATATCCTAACTCTCTTGGATCCAAATATTGGCTCTAGGAGCCCTGCTATCACCAAACATCACATCGACAAAAGATAGAGGATGATACCCATATAAGGCATAGAATGGTGGCATACCAATGGACATGTGATGTGAAGTATTGTAGCAGTACTCCCCCAGATGCAGCCACTTCAACCATGCTCGTTGCTGCCCACTAACATAGTTACACAAGTAGCCCTCCAACCACTTGTTAACTATCTCTGTCTATCCGTCCGTTTGTGGGTGATAGTTGGTACTTGCTGTCAACTTCGTCCCCACCAATCAGAAAATCTCCTGCCAAAACCTGCCCATGAAACGGCTGTCCCTGTCACTGACGATGGTCTTAGGAAGACCATGTAGCCTGAAGATCTCCCTGAAGAATAGTTCGGCCACCTGTGCTACTGTATAGTGTGCGGATATGGAAAATAAATGTGTGTACTTCATCAGTTGATCAATGATGACAAAGATACAATCCTTGCCCTATACCATGGGCAACCCTGTGATGAAATCCATCGAAATACTCTCCCATTTCCCCTCTGGAATGGGAAGAGGCTGCAATAATCCTGCGGGATGTCTCATCTCTCCCTTATTCCTTTGGCAAAAATCGCACTCCCGAATGTGTTGGAGTATGCCCTCCTTGAGGCCCTCCCATGAGAACCTCTCCCTAGTGGCCTTGTAGGTTTTGGTAAAACCCTTATGTCTTGCCAATGAGGAATCATGTGATGCCTGGAGTATCTTCTTCTTGAGCTAAGACCCCCCAGTCAAGAAGATCCGGTCCATGTAGTAGATGATCTCATCGACCACCCTGTACCTATCATCTGCCACTTTCCCATCCAGAACCTCACATGCAAATCTGTCCTTGGAGTACTCTACTAAGAGTCGAGCCCTCTAATCTGTATCCAATCTCATAAGAGACGACGTGGCTAGTCTACGTGAAAGGGCATCTTCTACCACATTGTTCTTACCTTTGACATACTTAATGTCAAAGTCAAATGCTTGGATCTTATTGATCCACTTTTTCTTCCTGTCCTGTAGCTGCTTCTACTCCAAAAAGAACTTGAGGTTGTTGTAATCAGTCCTCACCCTGAACCTGTTGCCTACCAAATACTGCCGGTACTTAGCCAATGCATGCATGATGGACAACATCTCCTTGTCGTATATGGAATACAACCTTTCATGCCGAAGGAGCTTCTGGCTCTCAAATGCTATAGGGTGACCTCCCTGAATCAATATTTCACCAATCCCCTCTCTCGATGCATCACACTCCAAAACAAATGGCTGTGTGAAATCTGAAAATGCAAGCAACTCCTGGATAGCCTGCTCAATCTCATCTCGATAGGCCTTGGGGTGCCTATAGGGGGTGGTAATCACGACCTGTATTCCCTGCTCAAGCTCGATGGTGTGCTCAAACCCCCGATCTGGTGGCTATCCTGGTGGAATCTCCCCAAACACTATGGCATACCGATCAAGGATAGACTGTATCTCATGGTGTATTGTCTCCCCTATAGTTCCTGCCTCTGATGCATGCAGCTCCACTGCCCACTCTATGTCTGCCTTTTAGAAGACTGCCTCCATCCAATGAGTTGAGATAGTCTAAGGTGGATATGTGTGTTGTCCCCATATCTTCTCATGCCTCCCTGTCTTCTCATCATCCCACTCCATCTCCAGGGTCTTCTAATCTGTCGTGGCCTTCCCTAGAGTGATAAACCACTGAACACCCAGTATCATGTTGGTGTCCAGAATATCGACCACGAAAAAGTGGTCAGTCAATGTGTAGGTGCCCATCGTCATTGAAAGCTCTGGAACATAACGAGCACATGTCATGGTCTGATCTCCTAGGACGAAGACTGAAAACCCATCGAAGCTCTCTGTCTGTATACCTCTCCACTCAACCATCTGGGCATCGATGAAGTTGTGGGTCGCCCCACTGTCAACCAAAACTGATACTCTCTGGCCACGTACCATCCCTCGTACGTGTAGCGTCAGATACTTGGGAACTCCTCGCAATGCTGCAAGGGCCCCTCCGGTGGGTGCAAAAGATGCACCACCTGCTGCTGGCAGTGGTGGTGGAAAAAGATCCTGTACGACATGGCTATCTCCTGCCTCCACATCATTCTCGTCATCCTCCTCTCCATTGCTCTCGGAGAAGACCTCAATAAAATGTGCTTTACCAGCAGCACATCTATGTCCTGGTGCCCATGGTCCCTGATAAGTGAAGCGCAACTGCTTTTTCTTTAGCTCCCTCTTGGCATCATCGTCAAGCTGTACTCGTCTTTGATTCCCCTTTGGAGGTGGAATCCTCACATCCTTCCCCTTAGACTGGAAAGTCTATCTCTGGGGGTAAGATGTCCGAGTCCTGGGTAAGATATCCTGTAAGTCTCGGGTCCTGCTGATAGCATCCTGGAGTGTGGCTGGTCTAGTGGATCAGACTAAACCCCGAAGTGGCTTTGCTAACTCCTCAACATACATATAGATTCTCTGTATCGTGGATAGGTCTGGCACCATCACAGAGACCCTCAAGAAATCTGCAATGTAGGTCTCTGGGCTCCCTATCTGTTTGAGCCTTGTCAGCTCAACAAAGTGCTACTCTGGATCCTTCTGATCAAATCGCTCCATCAATCTCCTAGTAAACTCGACATATGTCATCACTGTGGAGTGCCCTAGTGTAACCATCCCATGAAACCACCAATCCTGGGCCTCACCATCAAAATGCAATGTTGCCACCTTGATGGCCTCTGTCTCCGACATCTGGTTAAGTTGGAAATAAATATCCAGCTTCTCCACCCAAGACTTTTGCTGAACTGTTTGATGAACCATCAAATGTAGGCAAGTGGAATCTACTCGCTGCACGATGGGTGTCACCATCATGGTAATGCTGGTACCCTCTGTGATGGTCGTTGTTATGAAACCAACTCAAAAAGGATAGAAAAGATAGATCAACGCCTTAGAATTCAGCCTCTTCGAGGGGGCAACCTCCTTTACATTACATAAATGAACAATTCTTGGATGATTCAAATGACAAAACTTCCTTTCTATATATAGGAGTCTAAGGAGTCACAATATAACCCAACCGACATAACAATAATAATATGAAGCCACAATAGTAACATTAGTGGACTTATATGGGGTACAATAGTAACAATATGGGCACTATGTGGGTACATCAATATAATAAGTGGGTTGTACTAATAAAAATAAGGGTTACACTAGTAGTATAGGGGCCTCACAGTTGCGGGGTCTACTATCCCGTTGGAGCTGAAAAAAAACTCTGAATGAGAGGGCTTCCCTGAACTCCTACCCATAGGCCTGGTACTCTGCAAAATAATCACCTATATGTCCGGGCTCTACTTCCTGCTAGGCTACGGCCCTCGTGTCGACTCCTAAGAAAGTGGGCATGGTAGAGCGTGTAGGGGCATGTGAGGCCACCTGCTGTGCAGTATCACGCTGCTCTGGAAAATGGTAGGATGCGCCCAATCCCTCACCAGCCTGAAAAACCCGTGGGCTCTCATGTTGTCTGCCCTCTACTGTCGTGAATCTTTGCCCCATCACCTCAATCTGCCTTGACAGATCCTACATGGATTTGAGGAGCATATCTACAAATATCTTCCGTCATCATCTGCCATCGGATCCTCCTACTCCACGTCCACCACAGGCTCTTCCTATTCTGCATCCACCACTAGAACATAGTCTCCCTCTCTGTAAGTGTTCTCCAACCTACGCCCAGTGTCTATGTATCTCTGACCTCTGTAACAAATATAGGGTTTTTTCCCTGGTGTCATAGATTGCTAGCTCCACAGGCTGAGCCAGATCTATGCTCTGATACCATTGTAATATTCCTAACCTAGAATATTCGTCAAACCCCAGCAAAAAGCCCAACCAAATATGTGCAAATGATATATTAACCCAGAAGTGATAAAATAACAGTGGAACAACATATAATAATGTAAACCGGAAATATAAGCAGATGCACAAGAAATGCAGCGAGAAATGCTAAGACATTTTATTATACTGAGCAATAAATGAGTACAAGAGGTGATTAGATAGATGGAACCTCGACTTGCACAAGGAAAGTTAAGAAATACTCTTAGAATGACAAGAATGGCCTCTCTGCGTGGATGTTGCTGTTATGCTGTTGCTGCTGCTAGAAAACAAATGATGATTTGGGGCTACTCCCCTCCTCAGAAAAAGCTAAAACTCTGGATTCGGGCTCTAGTCAAGAAACCCAGAAAAACCCAGAAAGATTTCCTGGAATGGCCTCACACTAATCTGCGTCCCAGCTATTGGGAAACTGTAGTGCTTCTGTTGTTACTAGAAATCGAATGAGGATTTGGGGCTGCTCCCCTCCTTAGAAAAGGCTGAAACTCTAGAATCAGACTCTACTCAAAAAACTGAGAAAAACCCAGAAAGATTTTCTGAAATGGCCGACCCCCGAAAATCAACCCCTTAGGGTTCTGCGCAGTTCCTCAAAGACGTTGATGAAACTGCTGCTGAAACGCTAATGAAACTACTGTTGAAAGGCTGATGAACCTACTGCTGGAATGCCAATGGAAATACCTTTCCCGAGTAGGCACTTGAAGTCCCCCGGGGCTAAGGGTGAGATCTCCAAATGGAGACACTCAATGCACTAAACAGTGCTGCAGACTAGTAATACAGCTAGCATTCTCTAAGTCGAAATGACTATCACAAATGCTCATAACTAGAATAATCCCAAATGAGGGGGTTCCTCTCTATTTTATAGCCTCTGCCTCTCACAATCCCTAGGCTCACTTTCTCCTACATGATCCCCTTCTTGCCATGTGTTCCTTCCCTACTGTGTGGTCCCTCCATGTGTCTGCGTGGGCCCCATTTCTACATCCCCCTTTGGCCACCTTGTTTCCCCCTTAAGTCACAACGTTGTGCTACCTAGGAAGTGAATTTTTATTCTAAAGTGAGTTATGTTCCCCCTTCCTCACTTTTTATTTACAAATAACTATAGAAGGCAAAAATCAAACAAAATTGAATATTCCAATTAGCCATAGCTAATTAGGAATATTACAGTCCTCCTGTTCCTTCCACGTCTGCCAGAACTTCAGCTCCCTTTTTTTCTTACAGTTCGCAAGCAACATTAAAATTTCCTTGTTCTCTGTTTTATATGCCTGATACGCCTGACCTTTGGCTTCCTCCTTGCTCGCTCGAGCTTCGGCTTCCTCAACGCTCGCTTGATCTTTCAGCTTCCTTTGCGCTCACTCTTGGACTTCCTCTGTCTCTTCGAATTCATCAATACTCATAGGACATGTTAATTAGGAAGAGAGGTCATCTTTATTATTATTCAAACAATATACTTATTCTTTACGACAATCACAACATTAATGAACAGTCGGAGTTATTCCTTTAAACCCACAATCGCAATCGCAACATTCTATAGGTTTTTATAAGTCGTGCCCATAGTATAGCCGATGGCCGATAGCCGATTCCCCTGTTGGATGTGATATGATTATAAACTGTTTTTAATGAATCCATCAGGCCCATAGTAATATCATAATCGCATTTTATAGTGTGCCATCCCTTTATAACTTGCGATACATATCTTCTAACGCGACGGATGCAATATTACAATTGGGCATATTACAATGGAGCAACGGGTCTGTGGTATTATCGCAATCGAAGTTTTAACGTGACAAGGCCTTAAACACTGCGATACATAACTCCCGATACGGCGGGAACGATATACCATTAGGGCACGATATAATAGGAGTCCTTGTTCTACACCGTCGATTTCTTCTGTATTAGATCTGACGATCAACACTCGGTCCGATCAACACAATCCATCGAAAGCTTGCTGCACCATAGATCTCTTTTCTCCAGATCTAATGGTCCCGACTTAACCCTTAGCCGCATATATATATATATATATAATATTATATATATATATATATATATATAATAAGATTATATATATAAATATTAAATAATATATATATATATTATATATATAATAATATAATATATATATAATAATATATATATTATAATATAATAACCTTCCCACTCTATAACATTGGTTAATATAGAAATTTAACCACATGAAATCCTTATAGCCACACTATTTCTATTATAATGTTTATATAATAGAAATACACAATAATAGAAATTTTACATGTTCTAGTTGGAGGCCGAGTTTTGTTGGAGATTAAATTGAAACCCTTATGGAAGCTGAATTCTAATCTGAGTTGGGTAAAAGCTGTCAGGAGGGAAAAAATTCTCTTGAACAATTTCTAAGCCTAAATATTGTCACTTGAATAGTAAAACAAAGGTAAGTTGTGATGGTTAACCAAAAAATTAAAAAAATAAATAAGAACTTATGGTGGGTTCCCTTTGACAATCTTAGCTAACTTATTTAAAATACAATTCCATCAAGAATTTCATTGAGATTCGTTCCTATTCTAGATTGTATATATCTCATAGAGGGTTGATCGAGTCGAGTTGAGTGAAATGTAGATAAACATTGAACACATTCTCTATATTTCCCGCTTCTAGATAGAACTACTTTATTTTCTTAGTGGTCTTTTCCTTTAGATTTTAGGTATCTTTGTCTTTTTTCCCTTGGTGACTTTCATGTTGGATTTATAATTTAATAGCATCAATCTACATTCACCCTAATATAGACATAGTGAATATCTGCAACACAATTTGTATCCAATTTGGTTTTGTGGGCAATTAGAAGTTTCTATTTCTGGCATATATATTTGATTTTTGTTTTTTTGATTTGGTTATGTGGATGATTAACAGCTTGCATTCCATGCATACCCAACTCAACATATCTTAGTTTCTCATGCAATGTGTCTTGTGGGTGTCATTATTACTCCAATTTTATTTCTGGGATTTTTAACTTTTAAATCTATAGTGTAGCTACACTTTTTAAGTCTAGGATTTGATTTACAGAGATATGCATCTGGGTCTCGTTTGGTTTTAAATATTTTTAGGTGGTGCATCACTTATTGTATTCTGTAGAATTTATCCCAAGTTTATTTTAGTACTAAGTGGCAATGGGGAGGAGATTGATGTTTCTCAATAAGGAATTGTTATTGTCATCATGTGTGTTTAACATTTTATATATATGGTATGGGTGTTCAATTTAGAAATGAATGAAAACCGATGACTAATGGCATTCATTCTTCACTATAGAGTGAACATCGTAGTTCACTTTTACGTAGATTAGAAAAATATTAAATTTTATCTCGATGCTCCCCTCCTGATTTCTATACAAGTATTATCCAACATTCTCGAGTTTTGGTCTTTTAGATTCAAACTTTTTCCAATATTCTAATTGCATTTACTTTTATCATTCAAACTACACCTTGGGGCATTTCCATTTGTTGATCCTGTATGTAATCTAGTCAAAATTAATGTTTCATGTTAGATTTCCTCTGGGCATACGTGGGAAACAAACTCCTGACTTGTGATGCACCTTAGAACCTCTAACATTTTTGTTAAATTCTGAAACTAGGGGCCAATTCCACTTTGGATAGCTCATTTTATGGAGATAATTAATACATTGAATTCCTCTTTTGAGAGGACAAAAATTGACCTAAGTTTCACTCAAATCGGGCAAGGAGAAATATGTTTTTGGAATGAAGCCCACACTTGTGCAATTTGTCAAGGTCGGTTTGGGGTCAAGTTGGACAATTGACCCTCCTCCAACACATATAAATAGGAGAGACCTCCATCCTCATTTGGCACTTTCATCATAAAAAATATTATTCTCTCCCCATTGATTGGTTCGTACAGATTGCAAGGAAACCTTTCTTCTTCACATGTGCGAGATTTTTGGAGGCTTCTTTTGGGTTGACTTTCTATAGCAGGACCATTTGACATTGTTTGATTAAGTTTCCTTAATTGGTTTGACTTCATTTTACCATCAAAATTTTAATTTTGGAAGGTTGAATTATTGGGCACAAAAATCGAGTAAATTTGGGCACTTTGACCAGTGTTGACTTTAGGATTGAATGTTGTTTTGATTGCAGAAAACTATGGTAGACTTTCTTTCTCTTTTGACCAAATTTGACTAGACCTTGGAGAACTATTTTGGGCTAACTTTGACCAGCAAGGAAGGACAATTTTGACTTCCATTGACTAAGATCAAGAAGAGGTGCTTTGACCATTGGCTGGTAAATGGTTAGGGTTGATTGAAGATTGTTGACTAGGAACTAAAATTGCAGATTTGAGAGGGTTGTTTTTACAGTGTTATTGAATTGTCAAATTGGCAAGTCAATTTCAACACTGACTTTGTATTATTGTACTCTCTCTCTTTCTTGAACACTTTATATTTATAATAAGAATAATTGATAAATGGTCTTCCCCATATTGGGTTTTTTCCCTTGCTTGAGCCAAATTTTTGTGTTCTCTTGTCTTCTGCATTTTACTATTTATGTTCTATATAAAGCTACTATCAATGTGAACTAATATTCAATATAATAAATAGCCACATCAGAGAAACCCCACTCAAGGGAGGAGCATGCCCACTGTGATTTGGAAAGCATGATATATTGGATGCATTATTTCGTAAAAGCCTTATAATATAGAGGTGTTGAACATTTTAACACAACATTGTGTCACAGTGTACATGTTTTATGATAAAGGGCACATTGTTAACATGGGGTGTTGTCACATATGTAAATGTTGATAGGAAAGTCTATTAAAAAATGTCCTTTAGTCTATGTTCATGTATTTCTATCTTTGTTATGTTCAAGTTTCATGTGAAGGCTCATTAAAAAGAAAACAATGGAAAATTAAAAGGAATAGGTTTCTCTGGTCATCTGGTTATAATGATTTTATCTATGGTGCAAAAGGAAGACACTCTAATTAACTTAAGACACTTTACATGCAAGCCTTTCACAAATTTTGTTCGAGATCCCTACAAGCTTTTATGTTGTGAGAGTCTCTATAATTACATTTAAAACACATCCAGATATTTTTTAATTTACTCGTTGGAGTCTTTGGCCATTGAGGACTTGTTTTTGTATCTGTATTACAAGGTTTTGTAAATTTATAGCAATTAATATCTCAATATTTCACAAATCTTAGTTGTCTCTTTTTAATATCTCTATTTGTTGTTTAATTGTAGGTAGTATACATATTGTTGTGTCCATTGAAAATATCATACTTTTGTTCTTACAAACTTACCATTCTTAATTATGGGATATCTTAATTTTAGACCAATCAGTTTTTTATGTTGTAGGCAATGCATGTGATCAGCATAGAGATATGTGATTAGATGTGGATAACATGACTTATGAGGTGAACCCATTTCATATTAGAACAAATATCCTTCCTCATAATAAGATGGTTTAGCTAACATGTTTTATGATTTACTTTAATGTTTTAAAATAATGAGCTAAAAAAATTATTTTTTCCATTATGACAAGAATTGTTGGATTTGGAGGAACAAATAGGTAATGTGAGTATAGGATTAAGTGAAAAGACAATTTCTACATGTTTGAATGAAGTACATATTACTCTGGCTTAGAATCTAGTGTAGATGAGGCCTCAAAGAAGAAACCAGAGGACAAAATTTTTAGTATATGTCACGTATATAGTATTTTCTAAGGCTTTGCTATATTGCTTCATATTTAGCAACATTACTTGAAAGGAATCAAAAGTTGGTTTTAATTACAATTGACATATTCTACGAAGGAAGCATATATTTGTATTTGGAGTTCAATTTGTCTTAAATAACTACCTTTATTTTGTAAGAGGAATACAAGGATAATGAAGAATTGGGGTGTTCTAGACTGTGGCCATATTCGCCACTCAGATTGCATCAAAAAATGACTATTACTAAAACATTTGTGCCTTATTTACAAGAAAAAAACTTTGAATGTATAAATCTTGGAAGACACTAAAAGTACAGATTGAAATACATAATTCATTGAAAGGCAATTGACTTCCTAGAATATTTTTCTAAATGATGACTACCAAATATTTATTCAGTAATTCATTGTCATTTGTTGCCAAATATATTGAAGATGACCCAAGCATCTCACTAAATTATTTTAGAAACGATGTATGTATTGGTGCTTTTGTTCGATGTGTTGTTTGTTAATGTTCTTGAACTTGCACTTATTTAGCTTAACCTTCATTGTACCTACATTTTGGAACACATGGGAGGCTTTCCAACATATTGCTTGTTTCATTTTGTTTGAAGTAAATTTCAATTCAATCTCAAGGTAACCTTATTCCTTGAAGTCCCTTTAGATTGTATGAAATATTTTTATTGTTCCATGGGATATTTCTTATTGCCCTATTCCAAATATTTTCACGCAGTGATCTTTTATTATTTGAGGACAGTTTTATCCTTTAAGGTCATTTTGATTTTTACAAGTTATCTACAACCTGAGATTTTTACCATGTAACCTAGTTGACATGATCATGCCTAAGATTTTTGTAAATATTGAATATTAAGTTCCTAAAGTGTTCTTTTCTATGGTGATATTTTTTTTGCTTTGTTTATACAGGTCATATGGCCACATAGTGGCCACTATCGCCCAAGTGAAGAAAAGTTCTTCAAGTTTCTCGTTTTTTTGGGGAAAAATGATATTGACATTAATGATGTCGAGGTATATGTTGTTTAAATCCTTTATGGTCTACTTTAGTTTGTATTTAAGTATTCATTGTTTTTCATGTCTAGTATTTTGCATTGTATCTTTTTTCATTTTCAGAAGAACTTAGTATTCTGGATTTTAGGCATCTGTGGTTCATTTTTTTGAGTTAAGTCTGGGAGTTTCCACAGTGATAACCATATTTGTCAATGTTTCAAATCTCAATAGGAATCCATCATCAGGACAATTTTGAATGCTAATAGAAGAAGAGCTTAGTGAGAGGATAAATAGTTTTAAGTTAATTTGATTTAAGGAGATGAAGGCCGGCTTAATTTTTTTTTATCTTATCTTCAATTTTTATTTATAATAATTAACAAT
>APFE031525706.1:34100-72434 GCA_000404065.3 Pinus taeda | reverse complement strand
ATTAATATTATGAAGCATTTCCTCCTTATTCGTATAGAAATAAATCCTATGCTGCTCCATTGAGCGATGCCGCTGATGCCCACCTTTAGGTGAGCATATACAATCGCCACTCACTTAAAAATCGATGACATAAGATTTATTTATTACAGTTAGACAAATCCTTAAAAATATGCAAGAACAGATATACACTCATAGAATAGAATATGCCATAGCCCACTTTTAGAATATGCGCTTACATGGAGATAAAACTTTTAAAACATAAAATTATGTAGGGTTCAATTTTGTGTGCGATATTTAGGCCGATAGGCCTTCCTTTGAAAGGGACTTTCGTCATCCCTTTGGTTCTCAGGCTGACACCTGGCGTCGGGCGGGCATAACCATAGAGTTCTGAAAGCGAGCGGTCATACTCGTTGTGCGGTTCTGCGGCTACTTAATTTTTAGTTGGCGTTTGAGAAATTCGTGGCATTATTGCTCAACACTCTCGAAAATCCAGTTATGCGGTCCCTATTTTGCGGTGCACATTTGTTCTTCAATGCACGATCAACTGTTCTACGGTTTTCGTGCTTCCATGACCTTACCAGCAGCCTTCTTGGATCAAACTACCGACAGCCTTCTTGACAGCCTTATTGGATCAAACTACCGACAGCCTTCTTGGATCAATCTCACACAGTATAGCAGTGTTCAAACTGACAGAGGAGCCTGGTTTGACAATCTCACGAACGGAGAACGGAGCAGGAAATCGTGAGCCGGAGCTGTTGTTTAGAAAACATTTGCACAACATCATTTCTTCCAGGTCAACTCATTCTTCAACTACTTTGTTTCCCTTTCCTTGCCATATCATCTCTCTCAGTCCTGTTTTGCTTCCTAGGGATTTGCTGGATGGACTGGCCTAATTTTCATTGCTTGTATTCTCTGAAGCCCTTATGTATAGCATCTATTACTCTACTCCTGTTCAAGCTTATACAACATTTATTACTCTGCCAGAAGGGTATATATTCATTGTCCAATATTAATACATAGTTTGGGAATCTGAAATTCCAAAGCAAAAACAAGGATACTCTTAAAAGAAATCATAAAACAAACATTCAAACAATTTCTGGGAAGCTCACTGCATTCCATCTGGGTAGACATGAGTTGTTCCATTGAGAGCACTAGATAAAGAGGTAACATTCAGCACCTAACCTTCAAAACTGTTATAAAATCCTTGGAATTCCTGTATAAAGATAATTCTAGCATTGTAAAGGCGAAACTTGTCAACTTTTCAGCATTGCTACCCACGGGAAAGCAAATTTAGGCTGAATAATAGAGTGACTAGAGCCATCTGAATGTGTCAATTGGTAACTTGACATAATCTAGCAATGAAAATTTTCCATTTTAATCATGAAATCCGTTTTTCCTATAATTTTTTTATATTGCAGGTGGATTCCTCACTGTCCATTACCTGACATTGTTGAACTTGGGTTTATAAGTAAATCCAAACTAACGCCATATGAAAAACTAGTATACCTTGATATCTGCAAATCTCAGGGCATAAAGAGCTATTTTGACATAAGAAGATGTGATGTGCATTAGGTGTCGTGCTAAGTTTTCCATGAGATCCATCACGTGGGTGAGTCACAATTCCTATTAATGGTTTGTAGTACTCTGAATTTAATGGACACATTTTATAACCAACACGAAGCGATGTTGGCGAGTTGCACAAGTTGACGAATCAACAATCCTATGTCGGTGAATCGACAAATATATTCATCGTTTCAGTTTTAGGATCTCTTTCCATGAATCTCTAGGGTTTAGTTGTGTGCCACCACACCTCCCTATGAGCAGTTCTGTTTCCTCGTCGCTATGTTTGTGAACATCAGATGCAAGCATTTGGTCTCCAATTGAGCATGGAATTGCAGTTGGTAGCTCAATTGATGAAGAAACACAACTTTAGGATTCAAATTATTATGTGTGATATGCTTCTCTGAGATGGCCCAATTGGAATTTTAACTTAGTCTCCCAGTAGCATGGATCTTGTCAATTCTGATGGTAACTGGTAACTCTGAGGAGTGTGATGTGGCAGCCTTTTTAATGGTAATGGTTTATTTGTTGTCTTTGTTGACTCCATACAACCCTTCAACCATAGGGATTTTGAAACCGATGGAGTACATGATATTGAAGCTTGATTCCCTAGTGTGGCACTTCTATCAAACTATCTGGTGCTTGTTAGTTGCAGGAAATGCAAATATGGTCCTTTATCATTGCCAGCCTTTGTTGGCCATAAACCAGATTCTCCTCATTCAAGGAAGAAATGCCTAAAAAAGAAATACGTCCTTTCTTTTGCCAACCTCACGCGCTTTCCTCCTTTCTAGGGTGTATTACACTTGCGAGGAGTTAAGTATCACCATACCCTTCAAGATAAGACCCTGCACCAACTCTCCATCGTAGCTATCACAACATGTGTGTCAGTCACCCTTTTTGATAAATCTCACGCAGGTGGCTTCTTTTAAACAATCAATGTCCCTGTTAAGGGTTGTCACCTTAGCAATAACCACCACCAAATGAGTTGTAACCTCTCCATCGTAGCTATCACAACATGTATGTCAGTCACCCTTTTTGATAAATCTCATGCAGGTGGCTTCTTTTAAACAATCAATGTCCCTGTTAAGGGTTGTCACCTTAGCAATAACCACCACCAAATGAGTTGTAACCTTGGCTTCCACAACTAGTAGAGTCAAGACAATCCACCTGCTATCGTGACATCTAACGCAACATCCTTCTATTCACTTATGCTCTGTGTGCTATACGCATTGAGGTCAATGTCGCAATGATATGTGGCAGTGAAGAAATTTGTGCTCAAGGTAAAGAAGTAGTTCTGCACTTTATTCAATATTGCCCTCATACAATCATCATCAAGGACTATCAACTTCGAATTGTACAAATGTCGAATCTGGGTAACCATATAGCCTACAGGTGCAACATGCTATCTTATTTGCAACTATATAATTAGCAACCTATGCATGGTATGTCACCTTACAAGCCCTTGAATAGTAGAGTTTCATTGTAAACATTTGAAACTGTGCATGGTTCTACTCCAATAAGTCCGTGCTTCATTAATGCCTAGAATCATGTGCTTTTAATATCCAATTCAGACATCATGCACTGTTCATAAAATGGTAAGTGCATGCATAATTAGTTGTAAAAATGCAGCCCAACATTATTTCAGCCATGGTTTCCAGCATGCAGGTATATAATTCAACAGTATGTCTGCAATCCAAATTAATAGACTTATCTCTTGCAATCCAGGATTAAAAGCAGTCACATATAAGGTAATTAACAATGTCAATGGCATGAATGTGGTACCATATCGTTGAGGGGTTTTGAACCTAGTTTCCTTTTTGTGCTTTCAATGAAATGCATATCCCACGAAATCCATGGGACAATTCTTTGATTCCGAGGATGGTATTTAGGGTATTCTGGTCAATTGCAGTTTGGGCAATCTAACCGCTCAGGAACATTGAGTGAGGTCCACAATATTAATATTAACAAAGGCAGCCAACCCAAGGACTTGATCCTGAGACCACCAACTTGTAAGGTGAAAGCACTCAACCATTCAATCTAACCCATGAGCTTATTTTGAACCTAATTCTTATCTCAAAAAAATATTTAAGGTAATAGCTTGAATACAGTGTGCTTGGCATTAGATGGCAAGTTCTCTTATTTTTACAATTAGGTTCTTTCTATTTTTCTCTCAACCTTTTTCTTTATACACTGCACGATTGTCCACTGATGGATGGTGTTCCTCCAGTAGGGATACACTAGCTGATTAGTTATTCTAATATAAGCTGTAAGAAGGATGCCCTCTTGAGTTGCGGAGATGACAGCCTTATGACAGAATTACTACAAGTCTGCAATGCTTCGTTAATATAATGGATGCTTTTTGACAGCCTTATGACAAAATAACTGCAATTCTTCAATGATCCGCTATTAAATGGATGCTCTATCGGATACCCTTTGAGTACAAAATTTAGCCAAAATTACTGCAAGTCTGCAATGATCCGTTATTAAATGGATGCTTTATCAGATACCCTTTGAGTACAAGAAATATATAGTTTTAGGCAAACATTTCATGGCTAGATGATATAGCTTTAGTTGTTCCATTAATGAAAACATTTTAATCCATTACAACAAGAAATGGGCTGCAATTTGCAATTAAGATAAACTAATCCAAACCCTTCACCGGATTTTGCATATTTTGGTGCACACCTTTTTAGCTGAAGACATTTATTTTCCAAATTTTTTGTACTAGAACATGCTTTCTTTTCCTCAAAATGGTTATTAAACTAAAGAAAAACACTTATATTTAGGGCCTATCATTTTTATTTGATCAGTACCTTTCAGATTCTAACATCTTCTACGAACACAAAATCTTCTATAAAGTTTCTTTGTGTTAAACTTGCTCTTTTTTTTCACAAAAATAGTTAGACTTTATATTCTTAAAAACTGTGGCTAAACCATATAGCGTAGGTTTACAAGAAATATATAGTTTTAGGCAGACATACCCTAGAGTGTACAGATAAGTATAAATTATCCAAAAATTACTGTGGAGGCCTATCCATTTCATTCCTGCAAAGGGTAAATTAAGTGAGCGAAATATATGGAATTTTCCTTGCTTGAAACACATCTCTTAATGGGTTTTACGTTGTGTAAGAAACGTGTGGATTTTTCCTAGAAGATCACATGTCATGTGCGAACAAAATATTCAAGAAAGGATCAATATCAGGAATGGCTGGCAAATGTTCCTATTTCAATGATGTTTTGACAGTACTGTAAGACTATAAGGACCTTTGAGTCACATGAGGTTCTTCCAAATTTGCACAATACATACCTTGTCACCGAATCTTATTAACATGCATTTTTGTTAATGTGGTCTACCTTGGGTGGTTAATATGAGAGGTTGTTCTCCTCCCCATCTAGGTTGTGCCCTTATTATTGTTTCACCATCAAAAGTTAGCCTTCTTAGATTAGATTCCGCATTCACATCACATCTTCTTTGACTAGAATTTTGTGTTGTGGTCAAATTGATGCATTGCAGGTACTCCTATCAGAGGAAAAAGAAACCTCCTGTTAATATTATGGAGACAACCTTGACAACGAATGCCATTCCTCTGTTGCTGAATGGTTGCACCGAGATTCAACCACTACTTCAGATAATCGATGTTGGTTCTGTAACCTCATTAAAAACAACATCCTCGCACTTCCACATCACTCTATCTGATGGAACACATCAACATAAGACTTTGCTACCATCCTCATATGGCCCACAGGTTGTATCTGGAGACATCCAAATTGGCTCGATAATTCTACTTAAAAAAGAAGCTTGCACAGTGCTCCAAAACTCCTCGTAAGGCCCACCATTTGAATTTACCCTCTTTTAATTTTTCCCTTCTAAATGCTTCTTGCATTTAAAGAAGGAAAATGGAATCTTCATTAATTCATTTCTCATTTGTTTACATAAGGTCCATCCGAGTTGTTGAGCTTGAAGTTGTGTTGTGCTCAGTAGCATTGACGAGGGACGCATTGACGCTACTACATGCACAAGTGGGTACATCCCAATTTAGCTCCTCATCAGCTGAAGATACCTTGCCCTCTATAGTTACTCCACCAACTACGGGAAAAACTACAACAATTCCATTCACGGCGCTCAGCCCTTACCGAAAATATTGGTCAATCCAAGGTAGGGCATCGGCAAAAACATCATCGAAGGCTTACACCAATGTACGAGGTTCAGGAAAAGTTTTTGGATTTGACCTTATCAATCGTGATAAGGAAGAGATCCACCTTTCTGCATTTGCCGAACTGGCTGAATCTCTTTACAATCTAATTCAAGTTGGTCAGCTATACATTGTTTCAAATGGCACAGTGAAAGAAGCAAATCCAATCTACAACCACCTCAAGAACAAATGGGAAATTTACTTGTTTGCTGCTTCCACTATCCATCCATGTCCCACAAATGATCCAACGTTCCCTTACCAGAGCTTTCACTTCAAGACTATTGCTGAAATAAAAAATGCGCGTCCAAATATGAATGTGGATGTCATTGGTGTTGTTACCTCCACTTCACCTGCATCAACAATTCGACGGAAAGATGGAAGTGAAACATTAAGGAAAACACTAATATTAAAAGACAAGTCGGGTTTTAGCATTGATGTAACATTATGGGGAGACCATGTGACTATATAGGATAAAACCTTTCTGAATTCTACTCTTTCGACAACCCACCAATCCTTGCAATCAAAGGAGGTCGCGTATCTGAATTTAATGGCACCACAATAGGGACGATACCAACAAGCACTCTCACAATAAATCCACAAGTTGAAGAAACTCACCAACTACATGCATGGTTCCGTGAAACAGGTTATAGCTTCGCTTCTCCATCTTTGAGTAGGAACTATGTTGTTGCTTCGAAACGTGCCCTACCACGAAAGACGTTTCATGAAATTGCTGGCATGAAACTCTCCGATAAAGCAATCTGGGTTTCAGTTCGAGCAACAATTACTGCTCTTCATATGGATGACTTCTACTTTCTAGCATGTCCATTATATTTCAATGGAAAACAATGCATGAAGAAGGTTGTGGAGCATTCTAACAATCTTTGGCATTGTACAAAATGTAACGATGACTTCCCAGAATGTGACTACCGGTACAAACTTAAAATTGAACTACATGACCACACCGGGACTCTGCAGAACGTCACATTTTTCAATGATGAAGGAAACGAGCTCATGGGCATCACGGCAAAAGACTTATTCCTTATTTCTATTGAACCAACTGATCTGCAGGAAATTTGTGGCCGAATTTCAAGACAATGTTTCCAACTAACACTTTCCATTAAAGCAGACTACTTCAACGGTGTTCAACGCTTGCAACTAATACTGATCAATTCAGAAGAAATTCAATATGCCTCTGCATGCAAGGAAGCACTCACTGACATTCAAGAAATGTCCACTTCAAAACGACCTATTGTTCGCCGCCTGTGAATTGCTTTTTAGGGCTTCTTTAAACACGACTGTTTGTACATAAACAATCATTTCCGCACAACTCATTGCCTCATCTTGTTGTAAATTACACACCCATGTTATTATGATGCAAACTGTAGCTTTCACTTCAAATACTCTCTTCCCGTCATTCCAAAATATATATGTTTTCCATTTACATTTTAATAATATAGATATCAGGATTTGTAAAGAGTTACTACATATGTTTCTCATTCGTTGTCTACATGCTATACATTGATCTCTTGCTTGCTAATCTATTCATTTTATCGTTCAAACATGTCAAACAAAAAAAACAATTGAAGAAAAAGGGAGCAACATATTTTTTATCTTGCTTCTCTCCTTTCAATGATAGACGCCAAAATAACATATGATTTTATATCACTCCTATTTGCATGTTTTTCCTTCTACCTAATCTACCTACCTTCACCGATGTTGAAATAAAAAATATTAATTCTATGTTCAAATAAAAAAAGTTAATTCTAATACTTGTACTACATTATCCAAACATGCACTACTCATTTATCAACTGAAAATACTTAGGCGTCCATATGCACACAGTAAAGATATCATAACCTACAGCTATGATTTGTTGTATGTGCTTTTGTGAAGATGGACATTGAAGTTCATAAGATACTTTTGTTTGGAATTAAATAATCAAATAAGCATTTGGAAGATGGAAACAAGTATAAGAGTTTGACACAAGTTACACCATAGTTATTATGATTAATGCATGTGTAAACTAAAATGATTCAACGTAAAAGTAGGGTATTGTTCTGTAGTAGGTTCTTGATCTAGTCTAAAAACTGTAGCCAGTCATGACATGGGAAGGCAACATAAAACTAGGTCATCCTTTGTGATTGCAAATTGGAATTATTTATCTACTCTTAAGAAGGTGGACACTGCAGTGCATAAGATACTTTTGTTTGGAAAAATAATCAAACAGCCATTTGGAAGATGGAACTTTGCAATGCCTGCACATCATTTGTACCAATTGAATATCTTTGTTTAGGATGTGTAATTTGTATTTTGTTATGGATCATTCAAAACAAGTATAGCAGTTTGACACAAGCTACGCCAGAGGTATTATGATTAATACAAATATAAACTAAAATGGTTCAACATAAAAGTAGGGTATAGTTCTTGAGTAAGTTTATTCTAAAAACTATGTATACATATTCTTTTCACAGACAAGAATTCAACATCACATTTTGATGCATTTCCATCTCCTAAAAAATTTTGGGGCCCAACTATAGACTATACCTACCTACTCAATACTAAATAATGCTTGCTTTAATTCCTGAAATGTTCATTCCACCTTCAAAATCAGATGTTGTCAAAGGGGAAGATAAACAAACAGTACTAGAAATGGAATAATCATTTCCTTGGAGAATGTGCACATTCTGGCTCTTATAATCTACAGTTGACATCTGTCCAATTCCTTCTGGTACATTAGATTCAGTTGCACCTAGGCCATATGCTGGCATTGGCATATGGTTTAATTGCCTTGAATTAGGAGCATCAATAATATTGGCAGATGGCAAATTCAGGACTTGTCTACTCTGAAGCTGAGAACCTTGAAGTTGTCCAGCATTTATAATAAAAAAATACAGTATGATCTGCTCTACAACACAGTTAATGACAGCGCTATTTAAATTTTTCTTCAGAAACTTGTGTTCGGCCGCTTTTACAAAAAAAAAGATTCACTTATAGTCTCTGCTCAACTCTGTGATGACATGAAAATCAATCCCTTTCTATTACAACCAGAAATAGCCAGATGCATTGGAAAGACAGGCTAGGGTCCTCGTTCGTTATAGTTTTAGAGTCAAACCATCTAATTTTGTATAAGCAATTGCCAAATATCCAAAATAGTCATTTAGAATAAACATCTTCAAGAACAAACTTCATTAATTCTAAAATAAATATAGACCCAATTTAACAATAGTATATAACAATTTGTTTTGAACAACACCAATTGCTATTGAGGCACCATTAATCTCCCATTCTCTGTTAAAAAGCTATTAGATCATTTTTGAAGAGCATGATCGAGAGGAAGAATCATACAAAATGCACATAAACTGTAGCTTCTACAAGAGGTATTGACTAGGAAATTTCTTTGTAGCATACAGCTTACAAAATAATGTTACAGAAAATCACCTTATTGAGATTCAAGTCTGAATCTGCAAAAAATTGAACAATCTGATTCTATTCTTTCACTGGAAAGAGACCTCATTATATCCATAGCTAATAGCAGCAAGGCTCAAATCCGACATGTTGGTTGCCATCTTTTAGGTCCTCCTACTGGGCCTTCAATGTTGTAAGCATACGAAGCCACAGTTGAACCTTCACAATCATGCGCCCTATCCATTCTCATGGTCCTTTGCAATACTATGAGACTCGAAAGTGTAAAAAAGCTATTCCCCACAAATGTATCAACCTGCAGGCATACTTCATAATCAATTGCAGATTGAATGAGATAGTGATATTTTGAGTAGATATCCAGCACACCAAGTTTCTTCTTTTAAGGAGCTAAGAAGTCACTCCATCCCTCTAACAACACCCTGTCCTCTAAAAGATCATTGGCAACAGCCAGAAAAAAACAGAGGGCTTCTCCAGTCCAGGAATGTTAGCAACCCTCTTCATTATTTCCTCCTTACTACTGCAACTTTTCAAGTCCTTACCATTTCTAGCTCTGGACCTCATCTCAAGCTTCTTGCACTGAATCATCTAGTCTTTCTCAATTCTCATATGAACCGCCACATATTTGGGTTGAAATATGAAGGGAATCATCTATCTTTTGTTCGGAGTTATATGCTTTCTGTGACCCGCATATGCCCTGTGGCCCTGCATAGAATAATTTTAGAAGGATGCCCTTTGGTCTGTAACAAGCATAAATGTGGAACAAGAAAAATCTGCAGAAACTTGAAATCACGTAGATGCAGTTTAGCACTTGAATTGGTACCTGAATTGCATGGCCCATGTTTCCTCCATGGGATGGCACTGTATAAATGTAACGGTGACTTCCCAAAATGTGACTACCGGTACAAACTTAAAATTGAACTACATGACCACACCGGGAATCTGCAGAACGTCACAGTTTTCAATGATGCAGGAAACAAGCTCATGGGCATCATGGCAAAAGACTTGTTCCTTCTTTCTATTGAACCAAATGGTCTGCAGGAAATTTGTGGCCGAATTTCAGGACGACGCTTCCAACTAACACTTTCCATTAAACAAGATTTTTTTCAATGGTGTTCAACGCTTGCAACCAATACTGATCAATTCAAAAGAAATTCAATATGCCTCTGCATGCAAGGAATCACTCACTGACATACAGGCAATGTCCACTTCAAAACGACCTATTGTTCGCCGCCTGTGAACTACATTTTAGGGTCTCTTCAAACACGACTTTTTGTACATAAACAAACATTTCCGCACAACTCATTGTCTCATATTGTTGTAACTTACACACCCATGTTATTATGATGCAAACTTTAGCTTTCACTTCAAATACTCTCTTCCAGTCATTCCAAAATATGTATGTTTGCCATTTACATTTTAATAATATAGATATCAATATTTGTAAAGAGTTACTACATATGTTTCTCGTTCGTTGTCTACATGCTATACATTGATCTCTTTCTTGCTAATCTATTCGTTTTATCATTCAAACATGCCAAACAAAAAAAATAATTGAAGAATATGGGAGCAACATATTTTTTTATCTTGCTTCTCTCCTTTCAATGATAGACACTGAAATAACATATGATTTTATATCACTCCTAATTGCATGTTTTTCCTTCTACCTAATCTACCTACTTTCACCGATGTTGAAATAAAAAATATTAATTCTATGTTCAAATAAAAAAAGATAATTCTAATACTTGTACTACATTCTCCAAACATGCACTACTCGTTTATCAAAACTAACAATAATTATTTGTACTTGTTTAGATATGCCAACAAACAATCAAATTGCAGCCAAAAACGAGCGGCGCCATCTTCTTTATGCACAACAAAAGGATAGAATAAATGCACGATGTCGACTACTTTGTGAAAATCGCAACAACCCTTCTACTTCCTCTACATCCCTTCCCACCTCAAATGCTCTCCCAACTATACAAACCAACCCATCTCACATTCATCAATTCCAATATAACCCTCCCCTTAATGATGAACACCATCGCTTTCGAGAAAGGATTGATGGACTTTCTACCTTGCATGTTTGCACAATATGCAAGGAAGCATACCCAGGAATGAAAAAAAAGCTTTTCCACGGTAGACTCTCTTGTTTTCGTTGTGCGGCATCTAAATCTACCAATCGTCTTTCTAAACTAAACAAGATGGACCCTGGAGAACAACCCTATGTCCTTCACCAGTTAACACAGGTTGAAGAAATTCTCATCGCACGTGTCAATCCCATTCTACAAGTCACTCATTCCCGTGGTGGTCAATACAAATATAGTGGCCATACAATTAGCTTCCCTCAAGACATCACCACTATTGCAAAATACTTACCCCGAATGCTCTCTGACTTAGACATCCTCATTGTCAAAAGGAAAAATCCATCTGAAAAGGCTTACAAATTCTTCTTTTGCCAATCACGTGTCCTTGCAGCCCCTGAATACAAAATAAAAAATGACCCTTACTACCGTGATGTTCAATTCAATTCATCTGCACTTTCTGCGCTACCAAATCACCCTACAAACATTTCTTCCCTTCTCCATAATGTAACCACCTCCTCTTTTGAACCCCATTAAACCACTACTAATTCTACGTATGATACTAATGTCATGCTACCTCCATTAGAAATCCAACCCTCTTCTTTTGTTCCAGTACTCCCAAATTCATGCACTGAGCTTGAGCACATTTGTAACTCTTTGCACTTGCCCCATTCAAATTCAACAAGCTCTATCGATTGGCCTCCAATATCTTTAACTGTTATAAATGAATACAACACCATCGGCCTCTTTGTCATGGCATTCCCCACACTCTTCCCTACAGGCAACGCAATGATCATGCAACCAAGACTTACAAAAGTTGAGATGCATGAATATGCTTTACACTTGCTCCACTACCATGATAACCGCTTCAGCCAACACCCAAGATTCCGCTACTATCTTTATAACATTCTATTGCGCCACCATAGCCAAGCAACAGCTAATGTTTTCGTGAAGAAGTACATTGAGAACAACTTGACAACAATGGTTTCAGATCTACACCAGTGTCTACATGATTCTCCAGAATCAAGATTGCCAGAGCAAATAAATCGGTTCGGTTCAGCCCTACAAGGAACACGGTCTTTCTGGAACAAACGATGATCTGAGCTTACTGACATGATCACGCAAATAGGAAGCCCAACATTCTTCTTCACTCTCAACGCAGCTGATACTAAATGGCATGACTTGCACACAATCATGCCGAACAGTGTTCCTTTCAATTCAGTCAACCCCTTCGAATGGAAAATTCAAAACATAATTAAAAACCCACATCTAACAACCCAATATATGCATTGCAGATTTACAATTTTCCTTGAACAAATCCTACAAAAAGGCCTCCATGCAATCGACTACTGGTGCAGGTATTATTTAATTTCCATTTCCCTCTACATTAATTTTATACATTATATATATATGTATTAACCATATGTAACCTTCATATTATTTTCAGATACGAATGGCAACATCGAGGATCCGCACACATTCATGGCTTCCTCTGGCTACAAAACGCACCAGACATGGACACACTTGATTGGGACAATGCACTAGAAGTTGCTAATGCACAAAAATATTTCGACCACTACGTAACTGCCTGGAATCCACGCCAAGCAGAACACCAAAATATTCCACTTCACCAATCAACAATTCATAACCCATGTCTTCTTGACACAGCATCAATATTCGCGTCCAATTAGTCTGAAGACTATATAGAGCTCGTCAACTGCATTCAACCTCATACAAAGTGTCATGAATCTTCTTGTCTTCGTAAGAAAGACAATGTACTTAGCTGCCGATATGGAGTACCATGGGAGTTGAAATCCACTTCTTCACTTTTCATTGACGATAAAGGTCATAAAACCTACGTCCCTGCTCACAATGATGAAAGATTGAATATTCACAATGTCGATCTACTCTCTATTTGGAGAGCGAATGTTGATTGCCAACCAGTCCTTTCTCGCCATGCTGTGTTGAAATATATTTCAAAGTATGCAGCAAAAGCAGAAACAAGATCTGAGAGCTACCGTCAATTGCTATCACGGCTATCACAAAGTGCCCTTCCAGAAGCTCCTACTGTTGCTGTCATCCGAAGACTCCTTACAGAAACGATTGCAGATAGAGACATTGGTGCACAAGAAATATGCCATATGTTACAAAAGCTACCTCTCTCTCTCTGCAGTCGTACATTTCGTTCTTTGAATGTCAACAGGGCTATTTTCAGACATGTTTCACAAGACACTGAAAATCTCGGTTCGACACCAAACTTTATCATTGCATATATGAACAGGCCTGCCTCATTAGAATTACTGCCCCTCCTTGAAGCTGCTCGCTCGTGGTCATATTCTGCCCAGTGAAGGAACAACCAATGGAAACACATATTCCCCCCAATGATTGTACATGTCTTGCCTTGTTACAATGTCATTCCTTCCTCTGCTAATCCTTCTTATGCCACCTTCTGCTGGAGTGAATTACTATTGTATTTCCCCTTTCGAACACTCCCTGATGATATTGTTTCAACTGATGTAGAAATTGTTGCCCACTGGGAACAAAAAAGGGGTACATATACACCATGGCATGTCCATCGAGAAATTGAGAACCCACAAAGCCCACCTACTGAAGATCAAACTACCCCGCGCACCCCTCCTAATTCCATTTAGATGAATGAATGGAAAATCCTCTCTCAGCTGCACCCAGGTTATAATATTGCAATTGATGACCTCGACATGATTGGCTACCGTGACTTCGATGTCAACCACAATTGGTCACAAAATACTATCCCTCCCCCTTGCAAGAAACTGCCATAAATTTCATTGAATTCAACCACTCAACCATTCAAAACCAACATCATTCTTTCTCCAACCTTCCCCGTGATCACACATTATCCCCTACCCAAAACATAGCTTTTACCACTATTTTTTCACACTTCAAAGCCCCTTCGCCAGAACTATCACGCAAAATCATCATACAAGGGACAGCTGGCACAGGAAAATCCCATTTGATTAAATGTTTACAACAAGCATTTGTGGAAAACTCACCAGCAAACAAAAACCCTTTGTTGTTACTTGCACCAACCGGCTTTGCAGCTTTCAACATAAATGCCCTCACAATTCACTTTGCCCTTCGTATCCCTGTCCAAAAAATGCATCCTCTCGAAGGCCAACCACTCCTACAACTGCAAGAGCAACTCCGTCATGTAGAATACATTCTCATTGATGAAATGAGTTTCATTGGTCCCAAAACGCTTGCTCGCATTGACGATCATCTAAGAGATGCATTTCCTCTTCATCTGAATGCACCCTTTGGTAATCGCTCAATTATCCTTGTCGGAGATTTAGGCCAACTACCACCTGTAAAAGACATTCCTTTATACGCTGGGACATCACGTGGCACTACACTTTGGCGCAGCTTCGACATATTCATAACACTTTCAACCGTTTTCCGTCAACAAGGAACTAACCCATCCCAGGTTGCTTTCTGGCAAATACTTGCAAATCTTAGGAATGGAATAGCTACAATTGAAGATTGGAAGCACCTAATGTCAAGAACAAGTTCATCTCTTACAAATTAAGAGAAATGCACATTTGAAGAATCCATGCACCTATTTGTAACAAACAACTCAGTTGTCTTGCATAATAAGAAAATGCTTAAAAAATTGAACATCCCAGTAGCGGTTTGTTCTGCAGAACAACAAAGGCAGAAGACTCCTACTACAACAGAAGATGAACAGTTGCCTGCAAAAGTGCTCTTATGCAATGAACAAAAAGCTATGCTCACCAGCAACTTATGGGTACATGCAGGCCTCGTCAATGGCACACTTGGGAAGGTCATCTCAATATTTTATTCAATTGATTCAAAGCCCCCAGAATTACCATCCTTCGTGGTTGTCGACTTTAGACAATACAAAGGAACACCATGGGACATTTCACACCCAACATATGTACCTATTTCTCCCATCACAAGGGGTACACGCCGTCAAATACCACTTCAGATGGCATGGGCTTTAACGATACACAAGTCACAAGGAATGACATTAGACAAAGCAATAGTGGACATCAGCACCAGAGAACGCCAAGGGCTAACGTTCACTGCAATTTCAAGAGTGCGGTCATTTGGCAGACATACACATCAATCCAGCATTCCCATTCTCACGCATTGCACAAATGCACAAGAATCCATATCTTAAGCGTAGACAAGAAGAAGAGTCATTGCTTTCATCAAAATCTATTCAGGATAATACACTTTAGCCAATCGTACAACCTGTCTTCCAAAATTACACACATGGTAAACACCACTCACTATATAACAAACTTTCACATACATTTGCTTGCTATTACATTTACTTTCATATGATTTTATACTTGTTGGAATCGTTTATTTTATTTTATATATTCAAACAAAATTGTCAAACATATCCATTTTCACTTACAATGTTTCATTTCTGGATGGCAACAGGTATGGATACAAGCTACCTATGAATGTTGTATGCGTGTTGCGAAGAAATTCAACAACAGGAACTTACCTTACAAGATATGCAGAGAAGGATCTTGCCACAGCAATCATTGCCGCTTTACCGTTTGTGCCCAGCAATTGAGTTGTTAAAGAAAATAAGAAAACTACTTAAGCTAACAATTCACATTTATGAAAGAGATGGACACAGGAAAATGCGGCATCAATTGCAGGAACAACTCGCACAATATGGCACCACAATAAACACTAATTGGTGTTGTCGATGCCATGGCCCATCTTGCATATATGATTAGCTGCTTATTCTCAATTACAACTATATGTTATAGAATGCTTTTATTGTACATATGTTTAGAAGCCAACGAATACTTTCATTGTATATATGTTTAGTTATAACCTACCAAGCACATCTCTATGTGTAAACCATATGTTAAAGTGAAATGCAACAGTCATGCTCCTACTGTTTAGTTCACTCATCAATGGTAAATGTTTCACTTGCTTTACCACAGCTTTTATGCCTTCAAAGACATGTTCTTGGTGCTCTATTAAAGGTTTTATATGGTATTGGTACCCCTTTGCTTATTGTCATGTTTTCCTGTAGAATGTCTTCTTGATCTTTTCTATGTTCTGCAGACTTACCTAATAATTGCTTCCATTTACTACTAGAACAATGGTACTATATGAAGATTGTACTTCCAATCATATAGTATTTCAAATATCACCTCAAACACTGGTGACATTACCAGCTGAATTTCTTGGGTCATCAATACCACAAATGCTTGTTGCAGACAGTTAATCAATACCACAATACTCAAAAAATCATAACCCATTTAGTATTAAATTCATGTGCTTGGGTTTGTTTCAGATGAGTTGTTGAGAGGTAGGAATCTCAAGTTTTTTATCCTTAATAAATTGTGTATTATTTGTTGAGAGGTATGCATTTCAAGTTTTTTATCCTTAATAAATTAATTTAACATTGATTTATTGGTTAGTTTTTTCTCAAGGATTAAAAAAAAAGCCTTGTTCAATATAAAATAGTATATGCTAAAATTCAATTTGAGATGGTTCAGCATAAAATTTTATATACAAAAATTCAATTCGAGATTTTTCCATGGAGATTTAGGTGCAATTTACTTTGCAGTTTTACAATGTAAAACTATTTTTTTGGGTGGGTATTTTCTAATGTAAAGTTGATTCCAGAGGGAGTTCTTGAAGTTTGTTGTTTATTTATGTAATAACAATTATATCTGTCTCTGTTTGTGTTGAATTGAGGAAATATCCTTCTTTGAGCTACGAGAAATATCTGGACTTCATTTACGAACTTACCTTCTAAATCCAGGATGCAAAATTTCGCTGATGAACTCGTATTTTATCTTGGAAGGTTTGATGGCTTATACCGTTAGTTTGGTTGAAACATATAAATAGCCCATTGTCCATGCATTGTGTGGTGATCTGACAAATAAAAGAATTTGTCATTTTGTTTCTTAGCTATAGCAATGATCTGATGCAATAAAACTTTGATTTAGAAGTCATTTTTCCAGATTCAAATAGAAGTGTTCATCTTTTATTTATTTAGGAGTGTATATATTAATGGGAAGGACTATCCTGTGTACATGGTTATGGTCATATGTACCATATTTATTTTCCAATTACTCACTTTCCATGAGATGCATCTGATAATAAGTTGGTACCAACTTTAGTGCCATGTCAGCTGAGCTGTGGTCTCACTGTAAAAATGTGGGAGTTTACTATTGCTGGCCCAGGTTCGGCTCCCAGGAAAAATAAGAGAATTCTCAGCCATATACCCAGAAGTGCAGTTCTGATATGAATAGATTTTAGCAGCAGATTGGGGAAATCAGTCCCTGACTTGGCCAAAAAATAAGGGGTGTTATGGCAAGGAGAAAAGAAAAATTTAAACCCGCAATCATATCATCTAAATTTAATTTAAAGCACTGGCCTGACATGGTATAATAACAGAATAGAAATCATGATCAGGTCACATCTTGTTTCTAGCATTATTTTCCTTCCAAAATTTAACTCACTTCTTTTGTGGACCCCAAGGTTCATCATTCAAATTCACAAAGCTACTTTGAATCTACTGAGGGTTAAAATGGAACTATTTTGTATTTTTGTGTGTGCCTGTGTAATTGAAGCTGAACATAAATGCAAAGGTCATCTTTATTCTTCCCTGGAATTTACTACAGGTGCTGCACTTTCTGTTATATGTAATAGGATGTTTCCCTGAAAGGTTTCCCATGCTGAATAGGATCTATGTTGTGCACAAATGCAAATTTAAGGTTCCACACATCAAAATTTAATGCACTCCAAGTGCTATGCTTTTTCTGATTTTGATGCATAGCTGACTTATCTTAGGATTTATGTGTGCAATGCAACTCTAGGGTTCTGTACATTGCAGTTTATGCTCCACGTGCTTTGCAATTTCCGTGCCTCCCAGAATATTACATTCTCAATTCTCTGCACTCCAACCTTGTTGCCCCGGACACCCATTAACGACAGCAACAGCAACAACCGAAGAAGAAAAGTATTATGAAGTTGAGATTGAAGACGCAAAGGACGAATCAGATTCTGATGTTGGGGAGATAAAGACAACCAGCAAGTAAAGGGCAAGGGATTGTCCCCTCCTTCAGTTGGCAGTCATGAAATTTAAATATTTTACATACACAATGTATCAACCAACCATGGCTCTTGTGCCCACATTAGCATTACAATCTTTTTTTTTAAATTACAAAATCAGGGCTAAATGGGGAACTACTACATGCCTAGCCCAAAAAGAAAAGTCATCCACCTGAATAAGGATTTATTTCACTTGTAGAGAGGTCGTTGGACCGATTCTAGCAAGATGTTACAATAAAGTGGACAAAGGAACATAACTTGCACCTAGATGAAACATCCCAAGCACATTGCAAATGGAACACTGCATTCCTAAAGCAAATTGGTCCTCTTCTAAGTTTGATGTTACTTTGCTGGTTAGGGATTATATAAATAGGTTTTGGACCTAGAATGTCATTCCCATGCTTCATGGAAATGCCTTGACCTAAGGTTATGACCATGGACCTTTATTTAAAGCATATTTTGAATGTCAATGAGCATTATTTCTAGCTTTTATGGAACTGTTTTGGAGGATGCTGCCCTCTTTGAAAGATTTTATCACTTCTCTTATGAGAGTTGAATGCATGTAAAAGCATCATATTGTTGTGTTTAACTTAGTCTCCAAGTTATGTGAGACTTATGGATAAACAAGAGTCCTCCTCTCATTTTGAATTGTTGTTAATTGTTGGAGAACATTTTTGAAGCCATTAATAGAAGATCATTATTTGGTGTTTTGGTGTCAACTCCCTTGATGTGGATAGGGTCCTCCGGCAAGGTGATTGTGGAAAGGTAGGATGGTAAGTTTAGTTCAGAGGGTAAGGATGTATAGGTGAGGATGGAGGTTAGTCTAGCTCTAGGTTGTCTGGCTTAAACATAATGGGTTTGCTTGTAACTCCTATCGTGCCATTGGTTCATATCTTTCCTATGTTTTTTTATTGCACTAGGTAATGCATGGATAAGTGTTTAGTTGCACCAGGTAATGCGAGAATTTGTAAGGTTGCACCAGGTAATGGGAGTGGTAAGGTTGTTGCACCCACCTCTCTTGTTTATTTTCTTGGTTTATTGAAGATATTGTTGTAGATGATTCAAGACTTCTACTAGGTATCAAAATCAATCCATTGAGCACAAACATTTTGTCACTTGGAAGGACATCTAGGTTTTATTATTCACTCTTCTCCTTGGTGTGGTAAGTGCTCACTCTCTTGTTTTGTTTAACTTTGTGCTCCTTGACAAGGGTTGTAATATTCTTTTCCATTCCATTGTTGATTTTGTTGGTGAAGGCTATTCCCTTGGGAAACCCTTCTTCTAGGGTTTTTGTTTTCATAGTTTGTCTTGATTAGATAAGGGATTATTTGATTTCTTTGTGCCCTACTATTTCACTCTAATCCACAAGCATAGAAATACCAACTTTGGATGGGTATCTTACTTGACTACATAAGCCCTAAGTGGGGATATGGAATTTAAGCTTACTCCCAACAAGCAACCAAAAAAATTCCTCAAAACCCTTCTCTTTTTCTTTTATGTCTTACAAAAATATAAAAATAAAAAATAAACTGTCAAAAAATATTTATTTATTCTCTAAAACAATATTCACAGCTGATTTTTCATCTAGACATTTTTTTCCAAGATTTTATGGTAAATTGTTGAGTTTTAACCCTAAGTGGCCCAGGTAGCTCCATATATTTGTGCTGAAAGGTTTTATGTAATATCTTGCAAGCTGATTTAAGGATTTAAATAAATCTGAAAATTAATTACAGCAAACCAAATCAGGCTTCGTGAAACCCTTAAACTAGGGTTTACCCCATAAAGGTGCATTATAACCTTGCCCTAGCTCATATTTCATTGATGGATTGTTATTAAAAGTTATCTAACACATTTTAACGGTGAAATTTGTCTCATAAGTGATTTACATTGCTTATACTTCAATTTTTGGGTAAAACTCTAGGGGATTCACATCTCTCATACAAGTTTCTACTACTTTCATATTTGTGAATCATTTGAGCTTGTTTTTAATCATTGTTGGGCTGCTTTACGTAGATTTAGTGTTGCCCTAGCCAAGGCATCCAAGCTTAACGTTATAAGTGCTTTTAGGCATACATAGATTTAGTGTTGCCCTACCCAAGGCATCCAAGCTTAGTGTTATAAGTGCTTTTAGGCACCCTTGGGTAGCTCTCCTCATCCAAAATCTGCGTTTTGTGTTTTGCTGGTCATAAATCAGATTCTGAAAAGTTTGGAGAATTTTGGGTAAAACTCTAGGGGATTCACACCTCTCTCATACAAGTTTATGCTAATTTCATATTTGTGAATCATTTGAGCTTGTATTTAATCATTGCTAGGCTGTTTTTACATAGATTTAGTGTTGCCCTAGCCAAGGCATCCAAGCTTAACGTTATAAGTGCTTTTAGGCGCTCTCTGGTAGCTCTCCTCATCCAAAATCTGCATTCTGTGTTATTTTGGTCATAATCAGATTCTGGGAAGTTTGGACAGCAGCAAGCTTGTCCAATTTATAGTACATAATTCAGAGGTTATCTTAGAATTTCACTTATCGATTTGTGCAATAATATCTCGCTCATATATGGTAAAAGGTATGTTTTCTTTAGCTTAAATAATGAAATCATTGGGCTGATTTATATTTTTGTTGTATCATATCATATAACAGATTTCAACACTTATTAGTTAGCTTTAACGAATGAAATCATTGGGCTGATTTATATTTTTGTTGTATCATATCCTATAACAGATTTCATCACTTATTAGTTAGCTCTTAACTGTCATTAGTAGGTGGTGATTGATGCCCTAACTCTTCATTGAATAATCTTAAGGTATTTTATCACTTGATGGGCACTGGTCTATCTAACATATATTGAGGTGTTTGTTGGTGAAGTGAATTTTTTAGTGCCTACAACAAAATACTATACGAGTTCATTTCACACATTGGGATGGCCCCCATGGCTTCAAGGAGCTGACCTAAAGAGAAGGGGAGATTGCACTGAGTTGATAGTGGTTTGTGACCAAGTGTGCTTACCCTCTTAGCACCACTGTCAAAATTTTCACAAGGGGCATGAGTTCGAGCGGTAACAGGGCTCGTGTTGCCTTGAGAATGTAGTAGTGCAGTTTTTGTTAGTTGGGAACCTGAGTATGTAGTAAGAACGTCTTTGACCTGCTGCTGTAGGAAACAGTCAGATTTCCAATGTAAGATATGATTGTTGAGTGCAATGTTTGCGTGATGACAGCAAGGGATTTTGTAGCGTAGTGTATCACTCCTATAGATAGAGTCTAGCTTCTACACTTTGCTGATTTTATAATTCAACTGCGTATGAGCTATGTTTGAGCTGCCTGTGATCAGCTTGTATAATCGGCATAAATTTTCATATATTGGATTCAACGAGTATTAAGAGTCAAATCTGTGATTGCTCTGAGTTTGGGTTTGTCCTCTTTAATTAAATTATTGGGGATCAATGGATGTGATCAAATTAGCCAATGTATTGAACAATAAAAAAGGGAGACGGTTATTAGAAAACAAACATGGGAGTTTGCAGAGGAGAAACAAGGACTGCAAATGAAAATGGGAGAAACAGGACCTTTTGTTTTCTTCAGAAAATATGCTCTAGACAACTGGGGAAAATAATTGGTTTGAACATAAATAAGTTCACATATGTATATTTTGTAAGAACAAGAAACAGAAAACGAAGTAGAAAACTGATTATACTGTCACTATGTATCCTGTTAGAGCACCATACAGAAGACAAAAAATTTGATTATACAGTCCCTTTGTATTTCAAAAATGAGTATATCATCAATATACTCTAGGGTGTTCTCCGGTCAAAACTTTGTGTATAACCATTGGTGCGTATGGATCAGTTTACTGGAGTCTTTGTAAAGCCACTAGAAATTTGCAATGATGTTACAAGGAACATGCTCCAAGAAGAAATTGAATTCCTAGTGGATGGTACAGCTGAAAACAACAAGGAACATTCTCTAATGAAACTAAACTTCCACACTCCAAACTCCAATACCATGTTTGCTGAGGACATTGCTATCCTTACACCTGGGATTGTTGCTAAAAGGAGGAGAGGTAATTCTGTTATTTGTATCTTGCCTCAACCATTTAATGAATTTACTAGGGTTCCTGCAATGTGTGGTAATGTGGAGATTCAACTAAATAAAAATGTAATAGTAGCACATCAAGAAGGATTGCAGACGAAAAATTCCCTTCAGAAAAAAGGTAATAAAGAATATTATCAAATATCATCTGCAGCTGTATTTTAGTGCCCCAATGCATCGTATTATGTTGCACATGAGATATACTTTCTCGATTCAGTTCAGGAATCTCGGGGAAGATGTCAGGAAGGAAAAGTGAGTGGATTTATGCTCCCGTGAACCATGCAAGAGACTAGCGAATTGCTCTTTGTTCCATAGAAAACAAGGTTCAGGAGCATGTGAGAGGACTGTTAGAACATCATATAAAAGAAGCTTTCCTTCCATGCTACTCCACACAATGGATCAGTGCCAAAGAACCAGAGCAGGGGAAGCAATGGTTAAATGACAATCCTTATCTGATAAAGTTTGAAATGAAAAAATCCTTCAATTAAGTAGGACCTGGAACATGCAAAGGAAGAAATTTTAAGGCATGGAGTGCGTGGCCTAGTGAATGATCCATACAATGAGTTAGATCACCAACATCCTTCTAAACAAATGTAAATTAAGCATGTCAGAGAGATGCTTACAAAGGTAAGGTGCCTTGCCTAATACCATGATTACCATGTCTTGTTTGTTGCTCACCAAAAAAAGTTAGAAGATTGAAATGGTGATGCTCCCAGTCTCCACGATATTAATGGCACTTCACATTTTATCAATACGCGTACCAAAGGAATTATAGTTCATGGAACTCGGGATATTAATTGTAAACCAAAACAAGTTCTAACTGATCTAATAAAATTGAAACTTGAATACCTATTGTAAACGCATGTGATAACAAAAACTACTTATGAGAACAATTGTGTTTGACAATAGAAATCTAATTAAGAATTTTGTATTTTCTTTGGATTAATACAATTGTGTCTCTTCTTCTGGTCACTAGTTTTAGTGACCCACTGGTGCTCACTAGAGCTGAAAATTTTATTGTCCTTGCCTTTGGAGCAATTGTATGTATGTGGAAGGAAAAGCAATTATGATATCGCTATTGATTTTCCAGACCATTGTTATGTACTTTTCCAGGTCTGAAGATGTGTAACTTGTCGTTTAGCTTGGTACATTCTCTTGTATACCACTTTACTTTGAATTTGTCAATATCATAAGTCCAATAGCGATTTAAGTGTATGTCTGCATGGCAAAACTGTTTGAATGGCGAAACTACATTGGGCTTGAATCATCATTTCATGTTAGCCAGATACGTTTCTCTTACAATAAGATTGTAATATCTTTTGTTTCTCTTACAATATGATTGTAATATCTTTTCTTTCTCTTCTGTGGGAAATTTTGTACAGGAGTTCAAACATTGTATATAAATAGAAAAATGCAGAAAGTGACAGTCAAATTTTGTACTCAAAATTATGTCAAGAAAGCCCCTGCTGGGTTTGTGAGGAAAGAGAGCTTCAACACCAGTTCTATCTCCAACCGCCAAGATGATCAGTACGCAACTAACATGTTTACTGAAAAATTTCTGCTATTCTCTTCTAATCTATAGCCCCCAAAGCTCCTCATAGAAGAGATTTCATTCTGTAACTAAATTTTACAATTCTAATTTAATAATCCTATCGGCCTCTCTTTGTACCTTTTGGGACAATTGCTAGTTCTATATATTGAGAGAGATAGATGTGCACGTCAGAAACATGCATTTTACTTTACAGTGATATATACACATATATACTTTACAGTGATATATACACACATATACTGACACAATTATCTTAGAAAAACATTATTAATAAACGTGACAAATAATTTCCCAATCAAATTCCATTCCCCATCTATGAAAAACCATTCCTAATCTAGATAGCGATGGAAACATCTGACTTAGTCTCAAACTAGTGATTTTGTGGTCGTGTTATCTTTGAGTATACTTATATTAAGGATACTAAAGCAACTCTCGATCTGCAAATGATCTAGTTTACCTAACAACAAACCTCAAAGAAGAAAAGGATACTTATTTTTCATCAAATTCAAGTTATGAAATTTTGTTTAAAAAAATTATCAAAATATATTACAAAAATTAATAATAATTAAATAAATAAGATTAATAAACATTTTTTCTCTATGTATATTAAAAGAAAATGATCAAAAATATATTATAAATTTAATAAAGATTAAATAAATAAATAAAATTTATATATTTTTTATATATGTATTTTCTATCAATATTTGGTAGGTTAGGAGTTTATTTTTCTTGCATATATGGAATTAAAGTTAATGGTCCAAGACTTATAGCAAAGTGAAAGTTTCTCTTTACTAATCTATAGTTGACCAAAAAGACATAATAAAGATTAAATTACATAAAAAAAAAAAATTAAATTAAATAAAAAAAAATTAATGTAATGTAAACTTTTAACATGGTCAAAATAAAATAAACAAAAATAACCCAATAAAAATAAAATAAAAACGACTCATGGTATTGAGAATCCATGGTATTCATGTGGAATGTAGCCTATTTTAAGGGAGAAACTAAACCATCCTATATATTTTTTATCAAACTCAAGCTATGAAAATTTGTTCAAAAGAATATTTTATAAAATTTAGCCTCTCTCCGGTCAGATGACCTATTTACATGGGCTAGGTAACATTGTGGTGGATTATGCGATTTTTGACACACATGTCCTCAATTGTATTACAAACTTTGACCTACTTAACGGGTGTGATCGTGACTCTGACCACAAACCTCCATCTTTATCCCTCAATCTTGTTATTCACACCACCCACATGCAGGAGATTAGTGAAAGAAACAGACACATGTGCTTCAATAGAAGTAATGCCAACCTTTTCTTAAGGGATCTAGAAAGATATTTAGACTGCTTGACTTATAATAACAAAATTGATCAAATTTATTACCATTTTACTACTACTCATTCCACTACCATTAGCGAGTTCTCTAATGAGACTTCTTATAAGTAGAAAAATAGAACTTCCAATCCTTGGTATGACAAAGACTGTAAAATTGCCAGGAAAGTGATCAAAGACGATCCTAATGAAATCATTAAGCTTATGAATATAAGTATATACAAAGCTCTCATCAAGATGAAGAAGAGGTCATATATTAATAAGAGACAAGAGACACTTCTCCACCTTTCTAAAGTTGCACCTAGAAAGTTTTGATGGAATGTGCTTGTGTGTAAAACTAAAGATAATCATTCTATCCTCTTAGAAAATTGGGACAAATATCTTAAGAAGCTGTAAGACTCTCTCGACACCATGGGCACCATCTTAAACACTCCTATTAAGGATAAAATATTTTCCCTGGAAGACATCGAGTCTGGGATTAATAAGCTCACTAATGGGAAAGATAAGATATTGAAGGATACCAAGTTGAGATCTTTAAAATGGGAAGATTATCCACATTCCTCATCTCCACAAGCTTCTCAATTTGGTTGCACAACATGGATTCCCTAAGCTTTCGACGTAAAGCCTTATTGTTCCTATCTTTAAAATGGGGATAAAAGTGTTCCCTCTAACTACAGGACCATCATAATTACACACAACCTAGCAAGCTATATGGGCTCATTTTGGAAAACATGCTTACCCTGCGGCTTGAAAACCATGGTAAAAGAGCTAAAGGGAAAGCTGGTTTTAGGAGACATCACTTGCTTATCGACCATCTTGTCACTCTCAAGATCATTGGAGAGGAATGCCACAATAGTAAAGTTGATCTCTTCTATTGTTTTGTGGACTTTAGAAAATATTTTGACATTGTTCCTCGAGATAAGATTTGGGAGAAACTTGAAGAGATCATGGTTCCTCTTGAATTGAGGATTGTTGTGATCCACCTCTATGAGACTGGCAAGCCCAAGCTTAAGACCAACGAAGGGTGTTCTAAAGATATTAAATGAAATATCAAGGTTAAACAAGGGTGTCCCCTATCCCCTACCCTTTTTGGAATTTGCATCAATAAGCTTGAGGAGTGTTTGGAAAATATAGGTTGCAAGGGCACCAAGCATGGTGGTATTATCATTACTCTTCTGCTTTATGCTGATGATATTGTTCTTCTTGCAAAAAGGCATGATGACCTAGACAAGAAGCTTAATACTCTTCATGTCTACTACTCCAAGATGGCCATATGATAGCTAATACCAACAAGACTAAAGTCATGATAGTTAAATAAAAAAGCACCACCCATGGTTGTTTCTTCTATGATAACCATTTTTTAGAGCAGGTTTATTCTTACAAATATTGGGTATTAAATTTCCTCATCATCTCAACTGGAATTATAGCATTGAGAAATGGATTATTAGAGGTTGGAAAGCCTATTATGAGCATGAAAAGCAATTGTAATTTGGTTGAAATTTGCATTTGGAGTAAAAAAAGGTTCCTCTTTGACACTTTCGTCACCCTTGTTGTCTTATACAGATGTGATGTTTGGGGTTGCAGTATATCCAAAGGGTCATGGAGAAAGATTGAGATGATTCAAAAGCAATTCATAACCTACAATCTAAAGATCAAGGGAAACACTCCCTATCCTATCCTCTTGATTGAAGTTAACTTGTCCCCCATTGAAAGTAGGACTATATTTATATAGCTGATTTATAAGAAGAAGCTTTACAACATGGAATCCAAGAGCTGCAAAAAATTGCTTCTAACTTTAGTCAAAACCCCCACCTTCGCCTCAAGCATGGGTGGCACAAGGATGTCCAATCTTGGCTCAATCATTAGGGGATTAAGGAGGAGATAATCATGGGAAGCAAAGATATTGTCAAAGATACTATTACCTCCAATTTTAAGGACAAGTTGTGGGATGATAAGGATTTGGAGGGTAAAAGAAAACTAAGCTATTATAAGGAGCTGATTAGCGCCACCCTTGATAACCAGAATTATCTCTCTATGTTGACCAACACTAAGAAAAAAATGAACATCGCTAGGATAAGAATTAATTCTCATGAGCTTCGAAGTGAAATCGAGCAGTGGTCTACTCCCAAGACTCCTTGGGATGATGGAACCTATCAGATTTGTGATACTAAGAAGGTGGAAGATGAAAAACACTTCCTTTTAGATTTCCCAACTCTTACTCATATCCACTCTCAATTCACTTACATTTGCCACACTTCTAATCTTCTTAACTTATTAAGCTAGCCAAATATAGCGATCTTGAAGCGCTTCTTTCTCTTCTTTTTTATCACAGAAACAAGATTTTGAAGAATCAAAAAAAGATTATTTTTCTTTTCTTGAGGTCCGATAGACCGCATTGGTCTTAGTGGACATTAATCATCATCATCATCATTAATTTTTTTTATAAAAAAATATATTACAAAAATTAAATAAATAGAACTAATAAACATTTTTTTAACTAGGTATTTTATATCAATATTTGGTAAGTTAGAAGTTCATTTTTCTTGGATATATAGAAGAAAAGTTAATGGTCTAATATTTTATAGGAAAAGTGAAATTCTCCTTTTACTAATCTAATCTAATAGTTGACCAATATTTTTTTTAATAAAATTTAAAGTTTTATCCTCTTATAAACCAACAAATGGATCAATGTACATTTAACAATAACAACAACAGTGAATCTAATAATTTTTTTTTAATAAAAGCAGTTAAGTTTTATTCATAAGAAGAGTTTGGTTGTGGTTAAACAACCTCGATTATAGTCAAATGTGAGATTTCTGACTTTATAGAGTCCTCATATTTTGGCATTAGTGTCAGAGAAGAGCTGTTGCTTTTGATGCTTTTATCATGGCTTAGAGTTCCTTGGTTTGTTGATGGCATCTAAGTGTCCTATCTTGCATTCCGCTTTTCTTCGTTGCTTTGAAATTTTCCTGACTTAAGCTAATTCCCCATATACGTTAAGTTAAAACCCGCATATATTAAATTGTTTTAATATATACCCTATCCCCACCTCCGAAATTGAGCTTCTCATCCGAAGCCAACCCCACAACAAGGTTGAGACCCCGCCTTAATCGACGCATGATAACCGTCAGATTTTCCGCCACCCAGATCCGATGCTTTTCACATCCTTCACTGACCGACCATTAATTCCTCATGGGTGTGCGATATGGGTAGTTTTGACCTGCCACACATTAGCCCCTAAGTGGAATCACGTTCATTTCATTCAAAACAACCCAACAGCCAAGAGCAGTGCGATGAAAATCGCTTACCACTCCTAGCATAATTAACTCGCCTCCACTTGTAGTGCACGATGGCCATCATATCAACCCCCACCTAGATCCTACGCATATTGCGACCCTCCATGTCTGACCCTTAACCTGACCCCACCTCCGATATTCCAAGCTTCCTCTGTGCCCGACTCCACATCAAGGTTAATACCCCTCAATAACCACCGCGCGATAAACGTCAGATCAAGCCCTGCCCAGATCCGACGCTTATCGTTTCCTTCTCTAACCGAACCTTATCACCTCAGGAGCACGCGATATGAGTGGGTTTGTCTTGCCACGCGTTACACCCTAAGGTACATCACATCCATTTCATGGAATACTGCCCAGGGGCCTAAAGCGGTGCGATGTATACCACTTACCATTCCCCACGTCGCTAACTCCCCTCCTTTTCAAGCACGCGATGATCGTCAAATCATCTCTTGCCCAGATCCTACACATTGCGTCTTTCATAACCTTCCTCCGTATGAAATTGGTTCTGCTCCATGCTAAAGAACCCAAAACTGTTGTCCCATACTGAAAATAAATTACCTGACTACTCTGCGCAATGTTAGACCAGCGAATATTTTCCCACTCTCTCTTGTTAGTGAAGGTCAAACTGTCCGAGCATGTGTTCTACAGAGTTTTGACTTTGACCATCTCTTCTTGTCTGTTAAGGAATTGGTTTCCTTTCATCTTCTTCATCATTCTTTACCATCATACCTTGAGCTAGAAGACATCCTTTGTTATCCATTATATCAAATTCCTTGTTAAGAGATCTCAAGACATGGTAGTATGAGCAAGACGTGAAGTTTTGAATAACCTTTCTTACGATTTCAAGGGTCTTGTTTAGAGCAGAATTGTTAAGTTGGTCACCCATGTTGAGAGTTTTAATCAGGATTTCAGAATCCTTGATGATTTGAAGATTTTCCCCTCTCTTCCTTTGAGCTAGCTGACACACTTTGAGAATTCTGAGGATCTCTGCCTGGTTGTTGGTGCTCTGACCTAGGCCCCAAATGAATTTGTCTTGTTTGTGTACATATGTGGAGTTTCCTCCTACCCTTGATATCCCCAGGTTTCCTTTGGAGGCTTTGTCGAAGAAAATCGTGACTTTTCCCTAACTTTTCCAACAATTTTTAAAGTCCGCCTCAGAGATCCACAAGCGCCACTCTGGATTGTGGCTAGGAGAGGAAATTTTCTTTTTTATGCTCTCCCGTCTCTAGGAATCCCCTAGCCAGCTGAGCTCTTTAGGGAGAAGGGTATTGTTTGAGTTGTGAGGTTTATTTTCAAAAGTTTCTAGCAACATAGCTTTGGCCTTGGCAGTCATTGTGTTGGAAGATTATAGGTTGTTGTTTAAGATGGATTCATTCCTAGCCAAACAGATTCCCCAGCAGATATATTTTGGTATTGCATTCTAGATTTTAATCCATATTGATTTGCTATTAGCGTTCTTTCCAAGTTGTGAAAAGACTAACAACTGAAGTTTGTTGAGGGATTTGGGCATTGAGTCCCATAATTGCTTGCATCGAGACCTCTTAATAAAAGGTGCAGTCTATGAACAGATGATCAATCGTTTCTTGGTCCTTGTAGCAAAGAGGGCATCTATGTGGTCCAATGATTCCTCTTGTCACTAAGTTTTCCCTTGTGAGGGTCCCATTGTGCATTAGAATCTAGCAAAAGAAGTTGATTTTTAGGAATCCAAATGGGTCCAAAACATGCTGCCAAAACTTTGTAGTATGGATATGTTGTTGTTGTTCTTGAAGAACTGCAAAGCCAAGTCAAGTTGAGTAAGCTCCAGTCTTCTCCCAGCCCCACTGGTCCCTCGAATGGAGATGCACTAGTGCAAGACCAATGATTTTAGCTAATAATTGATGGAGTTGAGGGAGTATCCAATCAAGGGGGCGATGGAGGGCCTAATTACTCAAGTTCCCTTCTGAGTCCCATGTGCATATTTCAACAAGTTTGTGGATACTTTTCTGGATGAGCCAATTTCGCAAGTCTGCTATTTCCGGAGCAAGATTTAGGGGATGAATACCCATGATCTTGTCCTCCCATAGTCTAATTCTTTTCCCATTTCCTGGAATTCTGTAGAGCTGATCTTTGAAGAAATTCCAGCCTTGGCTGCACAACTTCCATAGTGTGGTTCCTTTGTGGGAGACTTCTTCTTCCATATTCTTTATTGTGAGTCTATGTAGATATTTTTTAATTATTACTTGACTTATAGGGTGTCTTTGGTTTGAGAATATTTTCCAAAGGATCTTCCCTCCCATTGCCAAATTGGCCAACGCAGGATCTCTTACATGAAGTCCACCTTCAGATATTGATCTTTTCACTATGTCTCAGCTTACTATATGATATTTTTCCTGCTTCCCCTTTCCTCCTTGCAATAGAAATTTTCGAATCAAATTTGTTAACCATTCAGTGATCATTTTTGGAGCTAAAAGGAATGAAGCCTGGTAGATAGGAAGGGATGAGAGAACTGACTTGACCAGAGTGAGATTTTTGGTTGTGGTAAGCCGCTGAACTCCCCAAGCAGTGATTTTTGCCTTGATTTTGCTGATGATTTCCATCCAATCAGGGGTCTTTGTGGTACCCAAGGTTAAAGGTGGGCCAAGATACTTGAATTTATCCCATGAGACATGACCGGTGAAACCCAGGGCTTAGGCAATCCTAAGTATAGATTATTCGTCTGCTGACCAACCGTACACTACACCTTTTTTCTTGTTGACCATAGCTCCAAAGACTCTGTAGAAGCTTTGGATAACTGCACTGAAGGCTCTTGGAATTTTAATATAGTCTTCTCCCATAAGAATAGAGTCATCGACGAACAAGGCATGATTGATTGGGTTTGTTCCGAGAATCACCCTAATGTCAGGAAGTGTCCCATTGAGCTTCTCATCTGAGAGCTTTCAGCTTAGAGAGTCTACCATCATAATATATAGGAAGGGGGACAGAGGGCAGCCTTGCCTGATTCCCCTCGAAGCTTTGAAGTAGATTGTCAGCCTACCATTTACTAGAGGGGAAATCCAGGGTTCTCTAATGCATGCCTTAATCAATTTTACAAATTCAAAACTGAAAGAAAATGCAGAAAGTACATGGAGGAGGAAGGAGTGCCTTACTCTATCAAAGGCGTTGCCATATCTAGTTTGATGAGCATACCTTGCTCTTTGCGTTGAAGGCTAGAATGGATGATTTCCTACACCAGTATCACATTGTCTAGGATATGCCTACCTTTGACAAACCCTCCTTGATTGGGAGAGATGAGTTTGTGTTGAGGAAAATGTTCCCCTAGGGCTTTTCTGTTAGCAAGTAACTTGGAGAGTATTTTGTATGACACATTGCAAAGTGAGATTGGTCTAAATCGGTCAAGAGTCTTCGGGTTAGCTTCTTTACGAATTAGGGCTAGGAAGGTGGAGTTTATGCTTCCTCCCACTTTGGATTTTCAAAGGAAACCTTTGATCATTTGGAACAAGTCAGCCTTGATGATGTCCCAACAGAGTCTATAGAAGTATATTGAGAATCCATCAGGTCCTGGGGCTTTGTCTGGTTCCATATTCCACATGACATTGCTAATTTCTTCTTCAGTGAATGGCATCAGGAGAGTTGAATTGTCCTCCTCATTGACCTTCATCATCTTGCTCACCTTCTTCTTTGAAAATCTATTGAAAATGAGAGGTTGTAGCCTCTTTTATCAGCGATGAGCCTTTAAGAACAATTCCATCAGGCAAGGTGATTTCAGCTATATGGTTTCTAGAAAGGCAGGTTCAAATTTGCTTGTGGGAGAAGGCTTTATTTTTTTCTCCAGACACAAGCCAGAGGTTGCATGAATTGAGCCTCAAATATTCTTCCTCTTCTCTAAAAGTCTGGAGGGTACTAATTTGGTGTTCTTGTTCATTATGAATTTCTGCTCTGATTATGTCTTGTATCTCTAGGCCCATTTGGAGATCCAGAAGCTGCTTTTTGCTCTGTTTTCATAGGGAAGTGGGAGAAGCTGTGGGATTTTTTATCCCTTGCTTTAGGGTTGTTTTGGTGGCTTTTATATTTTGCTCCCAAACATAGTTGGGTGATCCAAGAACGTGGTTGGACCAAGATTTATTCATTGTTTCCAGAAATCCTTCTCTGTTTACCCAAAGTGGGCTGAACTAGAAGGGGATTGGTCCCAGGTTTTCTTGTTCTTCTAGCAGAAGGAGTATGGGTTTATGGTCAGAGTTCCACTTAGGAAAAATTTTGTGGAGATAATGATCTTCTTGGAGAGGAATGAACTTTGAAGAAGGAATCTATCCAGCCTGGCTGAAATATTCTCCTCCTGTATTCTGTTGTTTGTCCATGTGTATAGCCCTTTTTTTGGCTTGAAATCCATTAAATCCCATTGTTGAATAAGATTTTCCACTAAGGGGAGGAAGTGATCCATGTTGATGGTTCCTCCTCTTTTTTCCTTTGGTTCTAGGATTAGGTTGAAGTATTCGGTAATGATTATGTTATTGAGGGAGTATGCTTCCAAAAAATCAGTCATAGTTTGCCAACATTGTTCCTTTTCTGCATAGAGGACAGGTACATAGAGATTAAAGAGTGCAATGTTTATCTTACTTGGCAGGTGTCAGAGTTCAGTGTTGATCTGAAAATGGAATGTACTTGTTTAAGGGTGCAAGGTATCCATTTTCCATAATTTCAAATGCGAGCTATACACTCCAAGTGACCTCTGAAAAGATGAAAACTTCTTATTTCTTATACAAAGATAGACTGTAGGGACATTCACCGGACATGTCACCTCTAAAGAGAGGATGAGTTCCAGAGGCTACCTGGCCCTCTACAGGCTCTACCTAAAGAAATAACAAAGTAAACACTTAGAAGTCTTTGACATACACATACTTGAAGTTTGATGTCTTGCGGAGTAAGACAAATAACTTTCTGCAGTTGAATAGGTGATTATGTGTGTATGTAAGTTATGTATATTTGTTGTTTAACACTTTATATCAGTTTTGTTTAGCATATCATATCCAACAAATAAAGACATCAAAATGATAAAGCAGTTCACCCCTTCTAGGCTACATCTGCTCGACCAAGCCTCTCTAACTAGGCTTGTCCTCTTGTATTAAAAATGCTACAAAGGCTAATACAAGAATATTAGTGTCTCGAAAGACAGATCTGACTGTAAATACAGAATCAGAAGATAGGAATTAACTAAACATGCTCTTTCCCAAGCACTAAACAGTGGAATTGTACCTGATATAGTACTTTCCCCAATTGGCCCTAGTGGCCCTTTAGACTTGCATGGAGAATTTCGAGGTGAAGATGACCTAAATTGGTTCTGAAACTTCTGCCATTAGACTCAGAAGGTCGAAAATAGCATACATAGGCTTTTGAATTACCAAAAATGGATGAACACAACCCCCAAATAGCTCAAGCACTGAAATGGCCATAGTGGCCCTGAAAGCTTCCCTGAAGCTAAAAAATGAGAAGAATGCCTCAACAGGAAAAACGAGCTGTAAAAATGGATTCGGAATGCTGAAAACCTTTAGGAATGACCTTCGTTCCACATTCAATGGCTGCACAATTCCCAATGCAGTTCCCAAACTGATTTGGCCCTAGTGGCTCCTGGAACTTCCACGAAGCAAAAATACTTGCAAATGACCTCAAATGGCTGTGAAACCTATGCCAATGGCTTCAGAAGGTTGAAGAGACCCAAATTCAAAAAAACATTCGTCCAAAAAGAACTTTCCTAGCCAAAGTTATGGCTCATTAAAGCTTTCTCCAGTCTGCCCTAGAAAAAATCCAGTTAAAACTGGCTAACTGCCAAATAACCCTAACAAATAGGCAATTTTTCCATTTTTGGAGTGCTCCGCCAAAAATCTGCCAACATGATTGTGACCAGAAATCTCGGGCTGGTGCTTTGCATTGGAGTTCATGCTGGTGGTTTAGGGTTTAGAGCCCATGGTTCAATGGCGGAGGTCACATGTATGGGGGGCTGGCCACTTAGGGGCTGGCCCCCTTTGGGCCCCACCCATTCAAGGTTAAAACCCATATGGAATATCCGCCGCTATCCAAACAAGTCCCAACCATATGGCTTATTGATAAGACGTGGCCCTTATTAGGTAGAAGTCGCAGGGTCGAACCTCTCCACCGCCCATATATTTTGACATATGCCATCCAAATCTGTTGATGTCACCTTGCCACGTGGCGGCCTCTGAGCCTGCCACGTGGTGGCTTCTGATTGGCCTGCCCAAAAGGAATATTCCTTGACCTTGCCACGTTGCGGCCTCTGAGCCTGCCACGTGGTGGCTTCTGATTGGCCTGCCCAAAAGGAATATTCCAAGTAATATTCTGTGGAATATTCTTTTTTTATTTTTTTGAAAAAATTCAAAAATTAAGAGTCATTGGGCGATTTTGTTTTTGGCATAACTTCTGCATATGAAGACCGTTTTTCGAACCGTTTGCGGTGCCAGAATCAGGAGGACAAGCCCTATCCAGACGTTTAGTTTTGAACCAGTTCTAAGCACTTTCATTTTTGACCATTTTACGACACTTGGTCCTGAGCTCCTAATCAAGTGTAAATCCAATGTTGCATCTGAAAGGAGCTCTCCAGCTGGAATTTATCAGCCTCCCAAAGAGTGGCTAATCTGCCACATGTACCTCTAGCACTAACAGATTTTCCAGTTTTTGTTTTCCATTTTTCTTTGTTGGGTTCTAGAAGGGCTTTGCCTTTGATTTTAGTCTCTTGGAGCATGAGGATCTTGGGCAGTTCTGATTTTATTAGGCTCTTGACTACTTTAGCTTTTGACGAGTTCCTCGATCCTCTGTAATTCCAGGAGATTAATTGAATTATTTACTGGTGGAGGTTGGGGCAGCACCTCCCTTAGGAGTCCTAATTCTAGTATTTATGTCGATAGACATCTCTATAGTGGCTTGGCTACCCTGCATCTTTTGTCTATCTGCTTCTTCTTCTTTGGCCTCTTTGTGAGACTTCCTCCCCACTCTTTTCAAGGGCCTCTCAGATGATACATCTTCTAAGGATCCCGACATCTCAGGGGTCTTCTTTTTTGTCATTTCTGCATAGGAAGGGGAGCTAGAGCCACCTTTTGGGGTTTGGAGAGGGACTGATTCCTCTTACCTTTTGACTTCTTCCATGTTTTTAGCTTGTTGTTTAGCCTCATTATCTGCTGGAACTTGGAGTTTTTCTGGTGTGCTGAGAACTTCAAAGTGATTTGTTGATATGTCAGCTATTGGTGGGACTAAACTTCCTTTTGCTTAAGTTTCGGGGCGAGGAACCTTCCCAGTGGAGACGACTTTCCCTTGTTCCTGTTGCTCTGCTTAGTTGGTCCTGATTTCTGAACCCGATTCCATTGATCTCCTTTCTCCTTCTCCATTCTATCCTCTGATTTCTTTTTACAATGCTTAGCAAAATGCCCATAGCCATGGTAGTGCCGACATTTAAATGGGAGTTTCTCATAGTCTAGCACTTGTATGTATGTCTAGTCAGCCACCGTGAGTTTAATGGCTTTAGGGAGGCCTTCCTCCAAGTCTACTTCTACACAAATTCTCACACAGGAGTGCTGGTCTCTTCTTTCTTCTCGATCGATGTATTTTCCTAGCTTGTTGCCTATGGTTTCTAAGGATTTAAGGTTCCAGCAGTGCAAAGGTATATGGGGTAGTTGCACCCAGACTGGAAAAGCTGAGGGCACATCCTAAGTCGGGTCGAAATTTGGAGTCCATTGATTCAGATAGAAACCCTGAGGCCCCATGAAATATGGATTGTTTTTGAAAATGAGATTCATGTCTTTTGCTGCTTCAAATACGAATATGAAGAAGCCTTTGCCGACGAAATGGTTTTTTATTCCTTCTTTGACTAGGGATCGCCAGTTCCTTTGCACCATGCTTCTACCGCTTTAGGCGAGGGCCATAAGCCCATGAACTGGCCAATAAGCCCTCGTTCAACTAGGTTTATTGCCACTTTGCAAGGTTCTTCAATTGGTAGAGAAACTATGGTTTTCAGTTGCTAGTCGTTTGTTGCATGCTGCAACTAGGTCAGAGAATGCAACTAGCTCAGGTTGCAAATATTTTTCCTTTCCACGCCCCCCTCCTAGGGCCATGACTCTGGAGGTGCGTGCAGTCTCGAAGGTGGTTGTGGCTCTTTGCACGCTCCCCAGGCTTCCTCCTACCGACCTTGGAGGCTGCACTAGGCTCCCGCTATTTGGATTCTCTCGCGCAGGCTGCACCAGGCTCCTGCTATTTGGATTCTCTCGCGCAGGTTGCACCAGGCTCCAGAGCTTTCTTCTCAAGTTTTATTTTCAAAATTACAATAAAGCTCTCCAAAAAATAATGAATCTATTATTTAAATTGGTATGTGAATAATAATTTTACATCCAAAAGTTATTTACTAAAAATAAAAACCTTTCACTTATAAATTACCAATAATTTTTTTAATAAAATAATTATTCTTAAATGATGAGAATGAGTTAATAAACATTTATGATAGCAATTAACATTAATTAATTAATTTTGATAGCATGAATTTTTGGAAGTTTTTTTGTAATATTTTTTATTTAAATTTATCAAAAATCTTGTACAAATTTGTTGGAATCACAAGCTTGATTGTAAAATTTGCATAATCCTCATGCATTATAAGTTTTTCATAGTACTAAATCTATTTATGCATTATAAAATATAATTTAAACAACTAAAAGCAAATGATTTAACCAAAACATATTTAGCCATTCTTTTATTAAAAAACCCTAAAATTTATAATAATTAAACAACACCTTTCTTAAATAAGTATAAAAGCACTTTTCAATTTAGAAACTTCAAACATTGCAATTTTGGGGATAAAAAATGACATCTTTAACTAAAAATAAGAGTTATTTAGAAACATTAAAAAAATATTTTAACATAATACTTATTTTAATTTAAAAAATTAAAATATAACTTGTAATCTTTCTATATTTCTATATACACATATTTTTCATATGCATAGGAATAATTATAGGGACAGTGATATATACACACATATTTTTCGTATGCGTAGGAATAATTATAGGCACGAGGAGCAACATAAATGCATCCTCCAAGTTAGAGAAAAATGTTATTTATGACTCTCCACGACATAATCCAAGTAATACATCTTTTTAGTGACAGCTAAAGGTTATTTAGGATTGTCCATTAGGGAGACTACTCCAAATAATACATACATAGATAGTGAAAGGTTATTCATGACTGTCGAGGAAGTAAGATACTCAATGTGAGAATTTAAGTATTTGCAAATGTAATTTCAATTTTTATTAATAAACAAAAAAATTATAATATACTTAAATGGAAGGTATTTCATTTAGAATATATATATATTTTTCTTCTTATTATTGTTTTAGGTGTAGAATATTGCATTTAGTTCGTGGTCAGACTATATTAATTTAGGGTTGACAAAAAAGTATTTGTAAATTTTCTATAATTTTATTTTACACATTAATATTGAAATTTAATATTTTTTGACAATATTTTTTATTTAATTTTCTACAATTTGATTGGCCATTAGATTTAACATGTGATTGCTCAATGCATAAATTAATGAATCAGAAGTATAAAGGTCTTATCAATTAATAAGTCAGAAGTACAAAAGTCTTATCATAAATTTGTATTCCTATCCTAATAGAATAATAAAATTAATAAGTCATAAGTACAAAAGCCTTATCATAAATTTGTATTCCTATGCTAATAGAATAATAA
>APFE031525706.1:10103-24584 GCA_000404065.3 Pinus taeda | reverse complement strand
TGATTGTAATATCAAATTCCTACAATAAAATCAGCCATCTAGTTATTCTGCCATTTGTGATAGGCTTGTTTGCTAAATATTTTATGGCAGAATGATCTGTGTACAAGATAAAAGGATATCCAGTAATGTAATATCTGAACTTATTGACAACATGTATTACAGCTAGAAATTATTTTTTAGTAACAGTGTATTTTAATTCAGCAGGGGATAAATTTTTGTTGATGTAATAAATTGCATATGGTTTTTTATCCTCTTCCTGCCCAAGGACTGCTCCAATGGTTGTATCTGAAGCATCAGATGATATCTGGAATGGAAAATCCCAATTTGGTCCTCAAAGGACTGGGGTTGTGGATACGAGCTTCTTCAGATTCTTGAAAGCATGTTCAAATTTTTCTGTCCAAAGAAAATCAATGCTACCAGTTAGTGCATACAAAGGTGCAGCAATATGTGGATAATGTTCTATAAACCTCCTGTAATAACCAAAAAATCCAAGAAAACTGTGTACCTCCGTTTGAGTGGTAGGAGTGGGAATAAGCGAAATTATTTGGATTTTGGCTAGGTCTACCTGAATGTTGGCTACTGAAATATAGTTTCCTAGGATAAGTCCTTTAGTCATCATCATATAACATTCTTCATGGCTTAAACAAAGCCTGGTAGCAATGCAGCGTTGTAGACTTTTTTTAGTGTATCTAATGCTGGATCAAAATCATCTCCGTATGGTGTAAATTCATCCATGTATACTTCAAGTCCTTCATTTATTAAGTCTGCAAAAATGCTAAGGATAGCCCTTTGGAATGTGGCAGGAGCATTGCATAAGCCAAAACATAGAACTCGGTAGGCAAATGTGCCCCAAGGACAAGTAAAAGTAGTTTTGTCTTGGTCTTCAGGGGAAATCTGAATCTGATTGTATCCACTGAAGCCATCCAGGAAAGAAAAGAATTTCTTTCCTGCCAAAGTGTCTAATACTTGGTCGATGAATGGGAGAGGGAAGTGTTCTTTTTGTGTTGCTTTATTTAGCTCTCTGTAGTCCACACAGATTCTCCATTTCCCATTCTTTTTTTGTACCACCACAAGCGGAGAGACCCATTTACTATCAAAGATATGATAGATGAAATTGACATCTAAAATTTTTTGAAGTTTAGCTTTTACCACATCTTTTAGATGAGGATTTAGTCTCCTTTGATGCTAGCGAATAGGTCTCGCATCTTTTTCTATGTAAATGTGGTGTGTACATAAATGGGGGTCAATTCCTTTCATATCAGGGTAGTCCCATGCAAATGCTTCTTTATATTTCCTTAACACATGGATGAGCTTCATTTCTTGTTCGGATATGAGGTTGGCATTAATTTTTAAGGTTTTTCCGAGTTCAATTTTACTCTTTGCAATAGAGGTAACATGTATTGTATGATAATGTGTATCTTTAAGAGGATCTTCTTCTAATTCACTATCAAATGCTGCTTTTATCATGTGACATTGTGTGCGGGATGTGAGTTCAATTTGACTAATGAAATTATTAATGGCATCATCTTCTGTTTGGTCTTTGAAATCAAGTGCCTATTGTATAGTTAATGGAGATCTAATGTTATCAGTAAGGTATGATACAGGGTGCCTATTAGTTTTGACTATTGTGACACTTGGCTGCACTGGAGGATATAGAACTAATCTACTCCTCTAGTTATGATCATATTTCTTTGCCGACAGCCAATATAGGCATCGGTAGTGGCAAGCCAAGGTCTACCTAAAATCAATGGATGTCCATCAAGTCGGGTTTTGGGATTTATTACCAGAAAATTGGTTGGATATTCCCAGAAGTCAACAGAGACCATGACATCATGTAGTGTGCCCTCTGGCCTAACCACAGATCGGTCAGCCAATTCTAACAAGGTAGAGGTGGGTTCTACATATGTAATGCCTAGATATTGGCAAGTAGTGGTTTATAAGATATTGATTGCAGCTCCTAGATCAACTAAGGCATTGGAAAGGGTCTGACCATAAATTTGCATAGTTACTATTGGATTTCCTGGGTCTTCGTATTTAATGGGTGTTTTTTTCCTGATAATAAGTTAGATAGAGTGCCGACTACTTGGACTCTTGGATTATTTTTTATATTCCTCCTTGGTTTCTTTATACACAATTCTTTGATAGTTTTTGCGTATATCGGGATGTCTTGAATGGCTTGGAGGAATGGAATTTTTATGTACAAATTTTGTAACTCTCCCAGAATGTCAAAATTAGGATATTGTATAGGTCGAAGTATGACTAATCGTTCTGGGAATGGGGGAGAGGATGTGGTTGCTTAATTATGAGTTTGTTGTTTATTCACATCCTCTTCTCGTGACAGATGTTTTCTGGGTAACTGATTTTCAACCTGAACTGTCTTATCTCCCTCGGTTTCAATAATACGCCCAGATCTTAACTGAAGATAATTACACTCCCTCAGATCGGCTCCTATTTCTAGTGTTTTTATGATTTAGACAGATTTGACCGATCTGTTATTTGGATTGGGGTTGGGTTGGGCTGGGAGTTGCAGTCTCAGATTAGACTGGGGATTTTGTTGTAAGGCTAGCAGTGTGGGTTGAGGGAGCGGAATGGTTCCTACTGGCTGATGCATCGGTCTCTGTCAGTTTGTCTGCCAGGCTGAACTTTGTGAAGTAGGGGGAGTCCATTGTGGTGGGTATGCATTACTTTGCCAATATGGTGGGGTATAAGGAAGATTCGGCCAACCAGATTGGCTTGCCTGATTCAGCCACGGGGTTGAGGAAGGAAATGACTGTGGTGACCAGTTTGGAAACGGGGGTTGAAATTGACATTGCCACATATTATATTGTTGAGAATTATACTACGGACATTGAAAAGAAGAAATTGGGTCTAGAAACATACCAGATTGTCGTGACTGCCACTAACGGCACTGGTTGAGCAAAGACACCGATTCTGGCTCTTCTTCTGCTTCCTTATATACTGCTTTTAATCCAAGAAGTGAGGGACAGCTTTCCGTAAGGTGATATTTTGTGGAGATGGCGCATGTTTGGACTGCATCTAGTGGACACTCCTTATAGCTATGCTTTTTCCTGCATCAGGGACAGAAGATTGCCAAATTCTGTTCTGCCTCCATTTGCTTCTGTTTGGCTTGCATAATATGAAGTTGTGTAGTTAGTGTCCCTAGTATATCAGTTTTAAAAATTTCCAATAAATTTCCAATTTCTACACGCGTTACTCCTTCTGTCGAAATTTTATTATCTCTTACAAACCAATCATGTTCTACCAGTTTTACTCTTGTGCTGCCTCTCGAGCTCCTGATATATAAATCAATAATGTCAGCAAAATTTTCTTGATAAATATCTCCTTTTCCCATAACGTTTGATGTTTCAATCCATTGTTCCTTCATGCCCCTTATTAATGTTGTTTTTAACACATTATCAGGTAAAGGCAGTGATGCATAAGGAGATCTTTGAAGATTATACTGAAAACATTCCACATACTCCTCTAATGTTTCGTTTGGTCTAGCTATCATCTGGAATATTTCATCCTTCAGTTCTCTAGACTTGTAGTAGTCATGATATTTTTATAGAAAAGATTCTTTCATTTGATCCCAGTTATTTATAACCCCACCACCTAATCCCATAAACCATCTTAAAGCAGCCCCTTTTAGTGTAGAGGGAAACGGTTTCAGTTTCCGGGGTCGGTGGTGTAATCATATCCCCTACATAGTACATCGAATTCAAATAAAAATGCATCCGGGTCTTCTGATGTAAGATCGTGGAATGTAGGGATATGTTGAAGAGGGATTGCTTTCATAGGTGCATTTGCTGCAGAATCCACCATGGGGTATTGTAATGTAGAGGTTTGGGTGTTTAGCTAGTTTTGAGCCATTTGGTCGAATGTATGCCAATAACCTTCTGGGATATCTAGGAGGGTATTCCTAGGTTGAGGGGGAATGGCTTTAATAGGAATAGTTTTAATAGCACTTCCTCTATCTGGGATAATGAGAGTGCCTAATGTCTAAGGAGATTGAGTTTCTTCAAAAATGATTTTTGCAGCACTTCCCTTGTCTGGGCTTTTCAATGGCTGAGTTGTCTCAAGAGGAGATCTCGGTTCCTCGGTTTCCCCTGTCTCTCCTCCTCCTTCACAAAGATTACTGAAATTCCCTTCTTGCAATAGTTCTAGAGTAGAATTTTCGATTTCTTGAAAGTCCTGCTCTTCAGTTTGACTATGCACCTCAACAAAGGCCACAGATGGTGATCCTGTGGCCTGAAGGGAACTAGTAGGCTATTTAGAAATAACTTTTTTGGGTCCTACTGAGGGCTAAGATTCTGCTTTCTTGAAGATTTCATCTATGAAGGTTGGTCGGCCAAGGGTCACCAACCCCTTAGCTTTTTCTGGCTTGGGTAGAGGTTTGGAATTCTTTTCTGGCTTTTTCTGCTTAGTCATGCACACAAATTAACTACAAAATTCTACCCAAACAAAACAACAACAAATCTATAGGAAAGCGTGCAGAGGAGCAGGGTTGTTACATGCTCCTACAGGTTCGTACACTACCCTAAAAAAAAGAACAAATGGCTACACTCTTTCCCTGGCAACGACGCCAAAATGTGGAGCTATAAAAAGGGTCTCTTTCACCTCTAATTACCTCACATTAATATGTCAATCCGAACGTTTGTATTCAAAGAGTGTCTCAGTCTGAGGCTATCATTTTCCAGAGTAATGCTAGTAGCACAGTGTTCGAAAATACAAGAGTAAATGGATGTTTATTTACAACTAACTACTTCAAAAGATTAAACCACACATTCAGAAAACTAAGCAATTTATCAGTCAAGGGTTCGGTAGCAATAACCCATCCCTTTGTAAACTGATGGAAAAGGAAACCAGAGAACAGATCGTGGATCTGGGAGCCGGACAGTAAATGTCAATGCTCACTACAGCTTGAGATCGTTCTTCACACCAAAATAACAAATGACAAGAAATGAAACGACAGATAAGAAATGGAACAACAATTAAGAAATAGAACAGCGAACCTGAAATGGAACAACAGTTAAGAAATTGTAACGGAAACTATGTCTAACAAACAATAACACCTTAGTCTAGAAGATCAAATGCACTAATCGTAATCTACAGGAATCAAACGACAATCCTTCACTCTTAAGGGTGGATTGAATAACACACCAAAATGGAAAAGCATTGATTAATTATGAATTATAGAACAGCGCTTGAAAACCATATATACACACGACACACTTGAATAGTAATCTGATCTAGTTATCAATCTCTGTTAAAAAAAGTACGACTGCATTTCAAAATAGAACAACATTGCTCATACATCCAACAATCGCAAAGAACATAACTCCCAAGATGAATTCTGTAATGTTAATGAACAAGTGCATAGCACAAAGGCTCTGTAATTAAACAACAACAATATTCTGTAAAGACTAGCAGTATTATATCAACACTTAAAAGAACAATGATACGATGTAGAGTCAATACAATAGTTCTATCTTTAGAAACCTTAATAAATTAAACATAACAAAGCATGTGATGTAAAATTACAAAACACATCAAATTACCAAATAACGTCGATAAGCAAACCACGCATAAACCAAATGTAATGGTACAAGAGCAAGTGTCCTCCAGGTCTGGGCCCTTAGCATCTAGGGGTACACCGCTTGAAGTTATTCCAGACTCAAAGATGAAATAGTAACCAAGTTTGTATTAATGCATAAAGCGGAATTACAATAGATCAATTCTTAACGAGACTCGATGATCAAAGTTTTGATCTTAAAGGAAATTACATAAAACATAACAACATCTCCTCTTGAGCTAACAATGCTGCCCCTTTTATAATGGTGAAGGCGGAGATATCTAAGTGCAGAAATAGATAAAACAACGATCCCTCAGGATCAAGGATCCTGAGGGATTCGCCGAACCGTTAGTCCCCAGTGATTTCTTTTCTTTCCTTAGCCGAGCCGATATCTCCACTTCCTTTCCAGGGCTAATTCGCTTTGATTTTCTTTGCCTTGTTTGCATACAGTCTCCCGTTAAAGGAACAATGGTTAACCCATCCTTTTCCTTTCCTTTGGAACGACAGTTTCTCGTTTTTCCTTCTTTCTGCATAAGGAAATGACAATTGTCAGTGTTTTCATCTTGCATATTAATCTCGCATGTTTTATTACAATTCCTTATCATTTTCTGAGTTCATGATGCAAAAGGTTTGTAAGTTCTAATGAAAAGATGTCGAAATAATTACCAAAAACATACCTTCTTTAGTACTCCACATTCTCCTCGCCATACAGCCTGTAATATTTGGAAGTAGCAGAATATCCCAAGAAAACACATTTGTGACTCCTAGCACCAGAGTTGTTGCACTGATATTTAGGAAGAAACACAGAGCGTAAAGAACTAAAAACTCTAAAGTTTTGAACAATAGGAAGACGGTTATACCACATTTCATAAGGAGATTTATTATTGATGACAAAAGAAGGACAACGATTGCGAATATAAGTTAAACAAAGCATTGTTTCTCCCCAAAAAATCAACTTAACATTCTTAAAAAACATCATGGAACTAACCATATTATGCAATGTCCTATTCATATGCTCTACAACGCCATTTTGTTGTGGATTATAAGGTATTGTAGTTTGATATTTGGTGTCATTGTCCTTTAAATATTGTTCAAAATCATTAGAAGTATATTCACCACAGTTATTAGTTTTGAGAATGTTAATGTTCAATTGAGTTTCATTTTTGATCATCGAATGAAAAGTTTTAAATTTTTCAAATACTTGTGACATATCTTTCAACAAATACACCCAACACATTCTCAAATAATCATCAATAAATGTCAGCATGTATTTATTACCATTGGAAGTTGCAATAGGCATATGATCACATAAATTTGAATGTATGAGACATAATTTTCTTGAAGCTCTAGAAGAAGAACCATGAAAAGGTTGCTTAGAATGTTTTCCCAAAATACGAGCATCACATGGTGTAAGCATCCTTGGAATTGTAGGCAATCCTTTTATACCTTGTTGTCTCATAATTTGATACTGTCATAGTAAATGTGACCAAAACAAACATGCCATAATAAACTGGAAGATAGAGTATCACTTTGTTGTGCTAAAAGAGTAGAACTAGCATGAGAATTTATAGTAGATGATGTATCATTCAGTTTTAAAAGTACACCTTCTTCAACACTGGTCATAATGACTGCATGATCAGATTCTCTACGTACATCAATGATGCCACCGAAGATATGTATGGAATTACCTTGTTGTCTAATATGTATAAGAGACATTAAATTTCTTTGAAATTGTGGAATGTAAAGGACATCCTATAGAACATAATATGAAAGCTTTTATATCTTCAAACGAATGGATCCAATTCCAGCAGGCTTAACTTGAGATGTGTTAGCAAAATATACTACTCCATCAACTTGGTCACTGAATGTTTCAAAAAAAATCTCCTAATATTCATACGGAATGTGGCACCTTAATCCAAAATTCAACTGTCTTTCTAAGAAGAAAACATTGTACTAAAAACATCATTAATATTAAAATTTCAATGAGAAACAATGTAATGTGAAAACTCTGGTGATTTTCCTTTATCTGGTGGTGGTTGATTTTTATTTTCATTTAATTGTTCTCTTCTTTCACTGACTTTCTCCCAAGGAATTCTATAATTAGTAGCAGTGTGACTAATTTTACCACATCTAAAACATTTGATAGTTGTTTTATCATTAAAATTTCTTTGTTGTCTATCTCCTTGATTATTCCCCCTCCCCCCCCCCCCCTTTGCCTTTATAATTTCTTCTACCACGACCTCTAGTAATTTTATCACCTCTAGAAGTTTCACCATGAGACTTCTGATCATTTTGTGCAAGGCATAAGGTTTCTACGTTAGTATTGGTTGGAGTTTCTTTCTTTCCAAAGGCCTTTTCTCTCTTAGCTATTTTGATTACTACTTTATCAAATGTAATGTCTTTTAACTACCCACTAGCTTGGAGAAATTCTAAGTAGTGTGAATAGACAGGGTAAAGGACTTTTATAAAAGTTGTAAGTTGTAAATTGACTTCAATCCTAGTGTCTTTTATATCATGAAAAATGGATTTTATTTCAGAAGCACTCTTCAAAGGATCATTATCCTTCATCTCCAAATTAAACTACTTCAACAAAAACTGAATAATTTTGAGTTCTGAATGTGAATCATAAAGTTATTTCAAATTTTGTAACAGTTTAAATGTTGAATCACAAGCAATGATATATCATCTCACCCCCTCTATTATTGATGCAGTGATTAATGCATATGCCTTGTTGTCTTTTGTCTCCCAAATTACACGTTGCTTTTCAATTTCAGGCGACTCTGACTCAATTTCTTTTCCGTCATTATCTTTCTTTCCTTGGCATACTTGCCATAAATCGTTAAAAACAAGGGTACTTTTAAGATCGTGAAACCACTCTTGATAATTCTCTTTTCCGTTAAGCACAACTCGAACTATGGAAACTATTGAAGTCATGATGACAGTAATATTCTACAGTCAAAAGTAAAAATAAAATAATCTCTGTAAATTTTCTTTTACCTTCGTGAGTCTTGTTGTGCTTCTTTCACCACACTGAGGTTCTCTAAGAAAAAATATCAACAAGCCAAAAAAAATATGTCTTCTTTATAAACTTATATCTCTAATAAATTTTGCAATAAACTTATCTCTCCTCATTCGCAACTTCACTTCAACATATCAAAAAATGTGCCTTTAAATAATATTATTAATATATGTTTTTTGCAAATCGTCATGATTTTGGCTTTCCTCACAACTTCTGTTCCTTGCCTTTGAAAGGATTATTGTACCAACGTTGGTAGTTTCAGCCACACCAACAAGAACAATGATAGCCCCTGTGAAAAAAACTGATTCGAAATGCATGTGATTTTGGAGGCAGTAGATTCCTTCTCGACCCACTGACCAATCATTAATGCCCCTTCTATAGATCGCAATTTTCTACTTCGATATAACTTATCGAGAATCACCGAGATCCATATCAAAAAGCAAACATACACAACATCGAAACACCAAGCCCAGGAATAGTTACGACCAACAAAATCATTACAGAACCAAAACATAAGATTACTTGAAGACAAAAATAAACCCTAGCACAACATCAAATAGTTTATCTCATCCAACCACTTCGGTATGATCCCTCATTACTCACCTTAAGTCCACAATTCGCCACTGCTGCAATGGAAACCATCGCATCAAAACCATGCCTCACTTGGCTGACAGGGATTTGAATACGATAACATCTCCTCAAGAAAACCACAATGACATGGTCCACAAACTAGGACAAGACACAACCCTCCTCTGCGTCTAAGTTTGTGCAAATGGAAACGGTTCTCCTCAAGCACTTTCTAGCAGGCACTTCCTGACAACGTCTTCTCTCAATGTTCACGTCTCAGCCCTTCACGTCCTCAATAACTCATGGAGTTTATAAACAACTCAATCGGGATCTGATACCACTATGTAGGGCAGTGTAAAATCCACAATAATAAATTTGATACCTTATTGATGAAAGAAACAAATACTTATACAATCATAATCTCGGTACCAAATAGTTATGTGTGGATGGTAACAAAACAAAATCTAAAAAAAACTATCTACATTTATAATCCCAAAGGATTAGTTAATAGGTTGAATGAAGTTTATATGTGGTAGAATTTATTAGAAGGTTAATTTTGGGAATATTTTGAAATCATATAGACATACATTTTATTTTATTTCAATTATTTTTTAAATTGACAACGAAAATAACAAAATTACAAATTATTAGTGCATCAAAGTTTGCAATTGGAGTCTAAAATGAAACCATGATCATCTTGAGAAAAATCTTACTACAAGATACGAAATGACAAGAACTAATAACCATGGCATGCCATTTTGAAATATTGAGCCTGCAACTAAAGTTTGAAACGAAACCATGATCATGTTGAGAAAAATATTACTACAAGATGGGACATGGTGAGAATAAATAACCATGGCCTGCCATTTTGACACGGTGAGAACTAATAAGCATGGCTTGTGGAAAAATGAATCATCTTCCAAATGTGTCAACTAATAATTAGGTATATGAGGTGTACTAAGTTATTCAAGGAGTAATGACAGAGTGTTTTAATGCAAATTACATGCAAATCAAAACTAAATTATGCAAATACAAATAAAAAAATTGAAATAAATAATACTAATATTCATAACTTTTAATACAAAAAATGATGCTCTATAAACCAATATTCAAACCTAATATCACAATAAATCACAATTCAAACTTAAAACGTCAAGTTATTCACAATTTATTTATTACAGAGGATAATTCATCTCTCAGATATTTGGAGGAAGTTGAGAGAAAACCTTTTGATTTTAGGATCCTAGTTTCTAAATATACCGTTTCTAGAATTTTTCATAATCTTAGGAGCCTACTTTCTAAATATAATTAGTTTCCATTATATATAGTTTCTAGAAATTTACATAATCTAAAAATTTTATAGACTTCCTAGACTTATAAAATTACATTTTGAAGATCTCAAGCTACAAAAATTTCACTGACTCTTGTCCATGAGTCTCCATCCTTGCTTCGTTTTACTTGGATCTATACTTTATGTTGTCGGTATCCACATGCCTTGCTTACATAAGTCCTTTTATCCATCTGGATTTTCTTCTTTACCTCATTTTACCTCCACCTAGGGATCTTCAACAAAATCTTTCATAACACACCCAACTCATTATCCAATTCTATTATTTGTTGGTTTATACTACTATCCTACAATTGTTGCTTCATTCCCGTGTAAAAATTCATCATGGTTGTTACCATGGATTCATCATATGCATCCTTTGTCAATTGCTTAATCATGTTATCTTATTCATTTATTCCATCTTCCCTTATGTTATAATTTTCATCTATCTTGGGTTTTGTTATCCACTTTTCTAGAACCTTTAATTCATTATCATAATCAATTGCCATTGTATATGAGTGTTGTTCTTTTGCTTCAACATCGACATTCTTTTTATTTGTCAAAAGTTGCTACCTTTCATTCCATATGCTAAGACATTATTACCTCTCGCCTTTTCTCTTTTGTCTACTTGAGACAGTTCTACATTTTTCTCTTCCTTTATGATGGCCTTTATGGTTTTCCATATTCATAACCTGCATGTACACATAAATAATTACTTTCAAAATCATGAAACTCCTTCATGTTTGGTGATGCCTCTAGAATCTCTTCCTTGTGTTGGTCTAAATCCCCCCAACACTCCATAAAACTTTCATCAAGCCTCTCATCTTATTTTTCATCTTCTCCTAGCATTGCTCTTTGCTCTAGTTCACAAATCAAAACTCCTTCCATTTTCATGGATCTTTGTTTGTATGCATCTCTATTATGTCTTTTCTTTATTTTAGCCCATGTTTTCCCCATGTATTTCACCTTTATTGCATATAATTTCACAATAATTCATTTAACTCTTGTTTTAAAGAATCTAACCATGATTCAAGCTCTCTCTTGGTAGCTTCATCAAAATACTAAGTCTCTCCTTCAAATCAATGATTTCTTTGTCCAATTCTTCATCACTCATATTCTTCCTACGAACTACCTTGGCACCTTCACTCATCTTGCTACTACCTATATGTCACTTTCTCTCATCTCATTGCTACCTATATGTCACACAAAAACGCACATCCTTTTTTATCCACAATCTCTTATCTACTTCAAGATAGTATTGTCCCGCTTTGAAACCAAAATGATCAACATAAGCTACACACAAATCAAAACTAAATCATGCAACTATAAACAAAAAAGTTTAAACAAATAATAATAATATTCGGGACCTCTGATACAAAAAATAATGTCCTACAAGCCAATATTCAGACATAAAATCACAATAAAGCATCATTTAGACTTAAAACAGCAAATTATTCAAGATTTTCTTCATTGAGAAGATTGGGACCTTTGCTTCTTCTTGCTTAGCACAAAAAATGCATTACATTCCTATTTATATTTAGAGAAGGAAAAATCTAGAATTTCTCAAGAGATAATACCTATCTTAGATATTTGAAGAAAGTTGAGAGAAAACCTCCTGAATTTATGAACTTACTTTTTAAATATATAATTTCTAGAATTCTTCAAAATAATAAGAGTACTTTCTAAATCCAATTAGTTTCTATTATATATAATATATAGAAATTCTAGAGACTTTCTAAATACCCATGAAAATGTCCATGCATCATAGAATGATTCCCATGACATTGTGAGGTTATTAATTAAGAATTTGAGATGAACGGTGGGTAGTGTTCTGATGGTCATCACATAGATTTAACAGATATAACTATCTCTACATATCAATTTAAAATATAAATTTGATTAAAAAATACTAATAAGTACGAGACAATTGAAAATGTTTCTAAAACAAGGGGAAGTATTTCAGACCTAAAACGTTCATTGAATTTTATTTTATTTTTGCAATTTTAATGTCCTTATTATGAAAATTTGAAAATGTTTCTGAAATTAAAATATGAATTTCAAGCCTAAAAAATTCTTTGAACTTAATATTTTTTACAATTTTGATGTCAAATCAATTATTTTAACAAAATTACACATTACTAATGATAAATATTATACTATCAAAATATATCCCTGATCTAAATGGACAACCATTTATCGGATCATATCAAAGAGCTCAATTTTCGAGGACCAACATCAGTCGATCGTCCTCTGGTGCCTTAACTATCATGTTCATGTAACAACATTGGGTGATGGGTGTACTATTATTCTGGCCACATGAAAATTTAATTCAAAGGTCTATAATTCATTTGATCATATGGTGGAAACTTGAAAAACATCCAACCAATTAATATTAAAGCCAAAATACTTCTTTCTCACAGGCATAATGCATTGATAGGCATATGGGTGAGATTTAGTTAGGAAAAAGAATATTCTTCTCATGGTTATAGATCGAGAGTTAAGATTACAGTTAGCAACTCACAAAATGTAATTGAAAATGTTTGACTAAATGTCCATGCGTCCATTTAGATTTTTAGGAGTCTCACGATAGACACATAAATGGTTTCAATTTAGGTTTCAATGGATGCTTGATTGGATGGCTTGACCACACAAACATTTGTTCTACTTCTTCACACAAGTGTGATCATTATCAGATAGACGAAAAGAGTTGTGCTTGCCGAGCTGAAGATGATCTTGACAATGCTACCCATGCTAAGGGAATCAACCTACCATTAGAGGAAATATTAGCCTAAAGGTGACCTCATAAGGAAACATAATAAAATAATAGTTAAAATAATAAAATAAGAGTTATGAATTTTGGAAGGAAAATAACAAAACTATTTTTTTTTTTACTTGTATTTTTGGCTTATCTCCTTATCGATTTACCCAAATTTTAAGTGTAGACACTCATTGCATGGAGAATAAAATTCCACATCCAACAAGTATCCATTATGCATACTTTTGAGAAGACCCACATTGATAAAAATAGAAGATACATTTAAAAAACACATTCAACGCGTTTTTTTAAATATATCTTCAATTTTTTTTTATCAATGTGGGTCTTCTTAAAAGTATGCATAATGGGTACTCATTGGATGTGGAATTTAATTTCACATCCAATGAGTGTCTACAATTGAAATTTGGGTAAACCTATAAGGAGATAAGCTAAAAATACAAGTAAAAAATGTAATTTTTTTTTCTTTTTTCTTCCAAAATTTTTACATGTACCTTTTTTTAATTTGAAGGATTTTGATTGGTTTACATATTATGACATGGAAATTACGTGGAAATTTCATGGGTACTTTTAGGCTGAAATTTCCCCAATTGTACTAGAAAGAGAATGTTTTAGTAATGGTGTTATCTTTGTTGTTGTTATCCTCTGTTATGATGGTTGTGATGACATTCTATCTCTGTCTTGTCTAGTATGTTTCATTGCATTGTTGAATGCCAGAAAGAAGAAGAGAGAAGAGTGGACTTCACAACATGAAGGCAGGGAGTGCAAGTGGGCGGTATGCCCTGAGCGATTCTAGATCAGTGATTGGTGCTACACGATATTTTCATGCAACCGCAATTTCCATGTGTAGGGTGCCAATGTGTGGCTCTCATTGAGCTTAGTTTGTTGAAAGGTGTGCTGAGAGCAGACATCAGAACGAAGTCATATCAGGATGAGCATGTGACCAAGAGTCGGAGCATTCGATGTTTGAGTCATTAATGGTGGAGGATTGACCAGTGAATGAACAACAAGGATCACATTGCGCGACCCCCTTTGTGATATCAACGGGGAGCGGGTAGCGTTATTGCACATGGATCGTAGGATGATCGGGACAAGGAAGAATCATCAGATGAGTGCTCATATTTTTATACATGCCTTTATATTGTTATCATTTTATAATCAAAATGGTTTGACTTTCAATTAGTTCTTAAAATTTTAAAAATATTTTATAAAATTTATTAAAG
>APFE031525702.1:0-15520 GCA_000404065.3 Pinus taeda | reverse complement strand
TATATATATACAGAGTTTGTAAGGAACTGGGTCAAGATAAGCTAGTGCTTAAACTGATGTTTCTGCTTTGTTACTTTGCTCTAGTTTCTGCCTTAGCTACTTATGTCTCTGCATATGTATATACTATTGGAAATGTTTTCTGAGTTTGTTTTTCAACTGTTAGTGAAATTGCGAATGCTACTGCTATGGGTGGTGGTTCGTAGGATGTTGGAATAAAAACTCAGAAACTGATATATTTGTATCAAATAATGAAGTATGATATTGAAGCGCTTATTTATAAATATTTTGAAGGTATCAGAGAATGATTCGATAGTGAAGCATAGTCTTATCAATATTAAAATGTGTTTTATTTTTTATTATTAATATTCCATTCACATTACAGTTCCGTTGACATGGAATGACCTCATACGTTTTTCTGCCTATTTAATTGTGAAGGGAAATAAATGATTTTTATTTTAAAACAACCAAATCATATCAGATATGCCATGAGAGGCCAATTTTGATTGCAAATCCCTACAGATATTCGCCAGAGCTAAAAGGAAGGTTGATAAGTTTTTAATATTTGCTTGTAGGTGAATAGCATCATTGTGACATCCCTAGAAACATGGCGCTCCCTCCATAGGCTCAAACCTTACAGATTCAATATAATGTGCTCACTGATTAGTAATATATTTTGCATGATTGCTACCTATACAATAAGCTCGCCTTAATATAACTTTGGCTAAGCCTTAATGAGAATATATATATATAACTCACAATCTTACATTTTCTGGTTGACTGACCACAGGGTTGGCGTTCATATTTAATCTTTCGGCATTGTAAATAGTTTATACTATGATTATATGGCTGATTCATAAAATCCCCAAATACTAGTGTCCTATCCCCATAATATTGTAAATATTTTATTTACCACGGTTAAAAAAGAAACAATGAGAAACACTTGTTGCATAAATTAATTTTTTTTTAGAGAATGAAAATGAGAAATGATTTCCTAGTAACGGGGATATCATGTAACTTCTGAGGGGAGAAGTTAATAATTAAAAAAAAAACAGTTGCAAAAAACCCTAACTGCCCCCCCTTTAACCGTGGAATGGTTTCCAGGAAAAGGAGGGGAGAGGGGAAGAAAGGGCTTACCACGTTTGGTGATGATCATATGGTAAGGACGCAGAGTCGTGTGCAACTGGAAAATAATTTTAGTCTTTGACCAAGCTAGGGGGAGATTGGTCTCGAAAGACAATCTCATGGTCAGCTGGTTGACCTTTTTCTTTGAAACCACTTACAGAAAGCAACACAGGTATGAGGCACTAACCTGAAACTAGAAAATGTTTAATTTCTGTGTGTTGTAGTTCTTCTTAGAATTATGAAAGAAGACTCAAAAAAAGAAAATGGTGAGAATAGGTAGTTCTGTATAATTAGTTTTTGGGTAATAGTAGCAGTAAGTTGTCAAGAAGAGGGCCGAACTCAGTTAGAGAACTTTACAGTTAACCGTCTCTGTTTAGACCATTTTCTTCAGGTTGGAAACTAAGACATGTTAGTAACACGGGCGTTAACAGTATTTGTTAAGGGTTGGCAGAGTGATTTTTGTCATGAGGTAATCATACTAAATGTAATAACTAGTTTCATCCATCAGAGGATGAAAGAAAATGAAACCCTTAGGAAGACATTGCAAAATTAGGCTAACAATTCTAAGGAATAGTAATAAACAAAATGAGGAAATACTGTGCAATGTATAGATAGACCCAAAAATATGAAAGTGAATAGAACTGATTAAATTCTAGTATTATTCTTTTTAGTTGGCTTGCAACATTAGAGCTGAGCCTATCATTTAAAAAAAATATATAAGTAGAAAATGCCATCGTTTGCCTCGCCGCAAGCTGCTACAACCTCAAAATATCACTAATCGAATGCAGACTCTGTTGCAATTTTTTAAGGTGTCGCAAGATTGTTTCTCCCTGTACTATGGTAGGGCTAGAAACATTGTGGGCACAGTAGGAGGTTCGCTTCATGAGAAGTATCTAAACGGTGAAAGAACCCAAGAAAACTAGGTATTGAGCATGGTTGAGTATATGGGTTGGGTAGGGCTTGTTACCCTTCAACGTTCAACTCTTCCACATTAAAATAAAGACAAGAATCTAGTAGTATACAAGAACTATTGAGAAAGAAACTTAAGACTCCGGTTGAGGAGTAGGGTTCAGACCCTCTCAAACTGAAATATGCACGCAAGTGGAACATGTCCAACCCAAATTCAAATACATAAAACACCATAAAACTGTATGTTTATTTGAATGCTAAAAAAATGCATCACATAATTAAATGATGTATGAGACCAAGAATTTTAGAAAAGGAAGCTACAACCAGATTTCCAGTACAGACAAGTCTGCAGTGCGGCAATCCTTTAAACATGAATAAAACAAGGAGACCACTCTGTCTATAAAATCAATAGTCCTTCACGATAAATGCAGTACAATAGTAAAGAGGAAAAACATGCTGCAAGCATAATGTGCATAGCTATGCATTAAGTTTATACAACCACAATGTTCGAGCAGGGAATCTCAAGTAGGACACTAAACTCTAGTAAATAAGATATACATGCCATTTCAATGGGAACCTAGAGCCTTGAGGGGACACAAACACCCTCCACTCCATTATTTAGCAGAATATAAAAGAAACCGGAAGGGCTACCCTCCATTGGACACAAGAAAACCTCCAAGACAAACAGTTGAGGCCTCGGTCGGAAGGCTTTTCCATACCTGGAGCTCTGGACATGCTAAAGGAGGGTTTCCCTTAGTCGAGTCTAGCCCACCGTATGAGGGATCGGTGCCCAGCCTACATGAGAGCATGCCACACAAACATAATTAGACAACTGTGGAAGGAATGCAAACTATAGTAGAAATATAGAAGAAAACCATCCTCGTTATTTGACAAGAACTTACCCACTAAAGGATGTTTCGACCAACGTATGAACAACTCTCGTGTCGACATTGTAGAATGCCCTCTAATACCAAACCAACCTGCAGTTTGCATGAGCCATGTGCAATGCAAGGATTCTTTCAGTAAATCGAAGGAACGCCTAGCCAAAAGAAAGCAAAACAAACCAAACTCTGTATCATTTGATTACCTGAAGGGTTTGGTGACAAATCCATCGGCATTTGAGTAGGGTCTATAGGTTTGGCTCTCTGGAGATAAATGCATGGACTGAACCTGAGTAGGCCCACGGAGAGCTGCCTATCCAAATGAGCACCGTCACCCAAAGCAACCAATAGATTAGGTCGGAAACCTGCGAATGGCTGCTAGCGTTAGATGACAGGGGGCCATCTCCACTATAGATGAGGCAGGGAATACCACGCAATCCAAGAGACTAGACAGCCTGTCGGCCTCATATAGAATGGAGTAGGGCATGATTAATTACGCACGGAAGCAGATAAGGAAAGCCACGTGATGGCGAAGGGAAAAGGGAAAGGTTACCAACTGACCAAATGCCGCATGGACAACATGCATGATACCAAATCAATGATACAAATAATTTCTAAAACCAGTACATTAGTACATAAATCAAAACCAATGCCACATGACAAGTGGTATCCATATGGTGTTATTAGGTGAATATCAATAGGTGAACGAGTTTATAACCCAAAAATGTAAACCACGGTTACATTAGGACCTTAATTAAAAAAAATAAAAATTCTTACTTAGCATTGGAGTCATGACAAGTGGTATCAGAGCCCAGTTACAAAAATTGTGGCCTCTAGAAATTAAAACTACCAAACAGATTGTGTACATACAATTTATTTCATCTCTATTGAGTAATTAAAGAAAACAAATAATGTGTTGACCCTTCCACTGTTACTTGTCTTATGTTAAGCACAGGAAAACATAAGACTGACAATATGAGGAGAACAGACAGTGCATCACGTAGGTTTGTGGCAGGTAAGGGACCTACAACGGGTCTTGAAAATAGTCCTGAATTATGGGTACAGTTGTGAGAGGAGGCTTGCAATACCAATCTGGCAATTTTGGAGAGAGTAGAAGAGCTGAAAAATGAAATGGCTCGATTACAGGAAGATAATGGAAGGTTAACTATGGAACATGAGAGGATTATAAAAGGCCTATCTGGTAGACAGAATCAGCAGCCACTGAATCTTAGCGCTGAGCAATAAAGAATGTCAGAAGAACAGAATCACCACACAGAACCTGAAGAGTCAGAAGGAAGGGAGGAGGAACATTCTGATAATGCTTCTGAACAGCAGACATCTAAAAGGCAATTGATAGAGCTGCAAGGGGAGTTTCGTAAAATCAAACCACCACGCTTTGACGGAGAACGGGAGGAAGTAGCTGAGGCCTGGTTGATTAATATGAACAAATACTTCTAGCTATATGAATATGATCACAACCGCAAGGCGCGGTTGGCCATTTTCCAATTACAGGGAAAGGCCACCTTGTGGTGGGAAGAAGTTAAGATGGTAAGAGGAGCGAGTGAACAGAATATCACTTGGGAGAAATTTCAAAGATACTTTAAGGAAAGGTACTTGACCGAGCACTTCTATGATGAGAAGGCAAGGGAATTTCATGACCTGCGGTTGGGGCAACAAACTATGGATGAATTTGTCACTCGTTTTACTTCTTTGCTCTATTATGTGCCCTATATTTTGGAAGAAAAAGCTAAAGCATAGAGGTTTGTCAGTAGTTTACCCTTGATTATGAGGGAAAGAATCGAATTTGACAACCCAAAGACAATGGACAAGGCCATACGCAAAGCCAAAATTTGCCACCAGCAAAATAAGCAGAAGGTAGAAATCCTGGGTAAGAGATGGGTCGATAAGAAAAGTAGCAAACTGGCTGGAAGTAATGAAGGTAATAACGATGGTGGTAACAAAGGATTTTCCAAGGGGCAAATCAACAGAAACTCACAGAAGAATTCGCTCTGATTAAATCTCCCCACTGAGTCCAAAACTAATGAACAAATCGGAAAAATAGACAACAAAGGGATAGTAAGGCCTCTAGTGCAATGTTGGGGCTTTGGTGGACCCCATTACATGAAAAACTATCCCTAGTGAAAAGGAACCGAACAGGGTTCCCAAGTCTACGAAGCCTCTACAGTTGGCGATGTAGGATGGAGTCTGCCAAAGATTAATGCTGCTTTGGAAAATCGCCAAGTAGAGTACCAACCAACCTTGGTGGAATTCGAAGGTAAACTCTTAGACCTTGTTGTAATTGTTTTAATTGATCCTAGATCTACATTAAGTTATATTAGTCATAGGGTCGTGGAACGTTGCAAATTGCAACTTGTTAAATTCGAGGACCCTTGGCTAGTACAGCTGTCAATAGGGACAAAGAGACAGGTACTTGCTAAGGTCAAAAGCTGCCCCTTAAAAATAGTAGGATAACTAGTGATGGTATATTTTAATGTGCTTCCCCTTGGTTCATACGATGTGTTGATTGGAATGGACTGGTTAGAAAAGCATTGATCCATAATTAATTGTAAAAGTAAGACTATTTGTGATAAGGACGAACTGGGAATAAAACAAGAGATGTAGGGAATTAAGCGGCCGGTGTAGATTCAGCACATAACTGCCTCACAGTTAGAAAAATGCATTAGGAAGGGATGTCAGATTTATGCCATCCAAGTGGGTTATGCCAACTCAAAAGATAAAACAACCACATTGGAGAGCATTCCTGTAATACAAGAATTTGTTGATGTGTTTTCGGAAGAGATTCCCGGACTACCACCCAAAAGAGACATAGATTTTACCATCGAATTGGTACCAGGAGCAGCCCCAGTATCTCGAGCACCCTATAGAATGGGCGTACCAGAATTGACGGAGCTGAAAATGCAATTACAGGAGCTGTTGGACAAAAAGTACATTCGCCCCAGTGTGTCCCCCTGGGAATCCCCGATATTGTTCGTTAAGAAAAAAGATGGGATCCTCTGCATGTGTATGGACTACCATTAATTAAACAAATTGACAATAAAAAATAAGTACCCTCTACCCCGTATTGATGAATTGTTCGACCCGGTGAAAGGAGCAACAATTTTCTTAAAGATTGATTTGCAATCAGGGTATCACCAAATTAGGATTAAAGAGGAAGACATATCTAAGATAGCTTTTAGGACACGGTATGGCCACTATGAGTTGTGGCGTTACCCTTCGGGTTGACCAACACCCCTACCACCTTTATGTGTCTGATGAATAGTATATTTCATCAGTATTTGGATAAATTTGTGCTGATATTTATTGATGATGTATTGATTTACTCTCGGACTATGGAGGAGCATCAGGGGCACCTCAGATTAGTATTGCAAACCCTTCGATAACACCAATTATATGCTAAGTTTAGTAAATGTGAATTCTTTAAAGAATAGATACAATATTTGGGGCATATCATCACTAAAGAAGGGATCACAGTGGATCCTGAAAAGATAAGGACCATAATGGAATGGCCAGTACCCAAAGATGTGGTGGACATCCAATCTTTCATGGGGCTAGCAGGGTATTATATACGGTTTGTAGAAGGATTTTCAAAAGTAGCTTATCCAATCACATCCTTACAGAAAAATGGAAGAACCTTCAGGTGGACCCCTGAATGTCAAAAAAGTTTTGAACAACTCAAATACTTACTCACCATGGCACCCATTCTAAGCATAGCTGATCCTAGTAAAGATTATGTGGTGTGCGCTGGCGCAAGTAAGTAAGGGGTAGGAGGTGTGTTAATGCAGGAAGGAAAAGTGATAGCATACGAATCAAGAAAGTTAAAAGAGCATGAGAAAAAATATTCTGCTTACGATATAGAGTTGGTAGCTGTGATTCACGCCCTGAAAATGTGGCGACATTACATTATGGGAAGAAAATTTCTATTATTGACAGATCACCACAATCTGACCAATTATTTTGGCCAACCCACTCTAATTGAAACGCAAGCACGGTGGGTGGATTTCTTAAGTGGTTTTTATTTTGAAATCAAGCATTTAAAAGGGATGGAGAATCGGGTGGCGGATGCTTTGAGTCGGAAATTGTAATGTCTATACGATATTTCTTGCAATGAAGGGAATAGCCCCTTCGGGGATATGATTAAAAGGGCTACCGAACAAGATGCTATTTATCAAAAAATAAAACAACAAGTTCAACAACCAACCAGCAAAGAAAAATAGCCGGATTATGCTTTGGATGCTGCCGGAATATTGTATTACAAAGGAAGGTTGTACGTGCCCAATCAGAACAATATTAAAAATCTGATATTGGATGAGTATCATAAGAGTCATTACGCTGGACACCCTGGATATCAAAAGATGATCAGGGCACTTCAAAAATAATATTATTGGCAGGGTATGAAGAAATATGTGGCTAGTTATTTGGCACGATGTCTAGAATGTCAACAAATTAAAGCAGAACACCAACATCCTGTGGGTTTATACAACCATTACCCATCCTGGAATGGAAGTGGGAAACCATCTTTATGGATTTTATAACGATTTGCCAAAGTCAAAGAAAAATAACGACTCCATCATGGTGGTGGTGGACAAGCTAAGTAAGTCAACACATTTTATACCGGTGAAATCTACCTACAGAGCTGTGCATATCACCCATGTTTTCATGCAAAATATATTTAAGCTACATTGGTTACCAAAGACAATAATTTCAGACCATGATGTAAAATTTACATCGGTCTTTTGGAAAGCATTGTTTGAAGAATTGGGGACTCAGCTAAATTTTAGCACGGCTTATCACCCTCAAACTGACGGCCAAACCGAACAAGTGAACCAGGTGGTGGAAGATATGTTAAGAGCATATGTGATGCAGCAACCAACCAAGTGGGAGGACTATCTACACTTGGTTGAGTTCGCATACAATAATGGCTATCACACATCATTGCTAATGAGCGCTTTTGAAGTATTGTATGGGTGGAAGTGTCGCACCGCCTCAAGCTGGAGTGGACCGGAAGACAGATTGATGTTAGGTCTTGAAATGCTTAAGGAGATGGAGGAACTGGTTCAAAAGGTACGTTCTAATCTGAAGGCAGCTTAGGATAGGAAAAAGAACTTCGCTTACCAGAAAAGGATGTTTAAGGAGTATCAAGTCAGTGATCATGTGTATGTGAGAATTCGAGAAAAAAAGAGCTCATTCCAGTGGAGCGGGTGCGCTGAGTTAGCACCTTAATACTGTGGACCATTCTAGGTCTTAGCAAGAATTGGGCCAGTGGCTTACTAGCTCACACTGCCAAGTCACATACAAGTCCACAATTTCTTTCATGTCTCCATGTTAAAAAAATATGTTTATGATCCTAAACATGTGATCAAATGGCAGGATATTTAGGTGAGAATTATCTCTGGTAGATTAGTCTAAATGTTTTCTTTTAAAAGAAAATTGACTTAGTATGTTGCATGTTGCAGGTAGAACTGGAAGGAGGAATCTGGGTCGAACCACTTAGCATCCTCGACCAGAGAGAAGTAATGCTGCGGAAGTAGGATATTACCCAAGTTAAAGTGCAATGGCAACACTTTGGGCCTGATGAGGCCACTTGCGAGGATGAAGAACTCATGAAACAAACTTACACAGGGTTGCTTATAACTGAAGGACATTGGGACAATGTCTAATTTCAGGAGGGGGAGATGTCATATCCCTAGGATATTGTAAATATTTTATTTACCACAGTTAAAAAAGAAACAAACTGAAGGATGGTGATTATTACCTGTTGCATAAATTGATATTTTTTTTTAGTGAATGAAAATGAGAAATGATCTCCTAGTAACGGGGATATGATGTAACTTCCGAGGAGAGAAGTTAATATATTAAAAAAAAACAGTTGAAAAAACCTAACCGCCCCCCCCGTAACCATGGAATGGTTTCTAGGAAAAGGAGGGGGAGAGGAGAAAAAGATTGTGCTGTAGAGGATAGGTAGTAGGAAAAAAGGAAGGGGCTTACCACGCCTGGTGATGATCAGATGGTAAGGATGCAGAGCACATTCAACTGGAAAAGACTATTAGTCTTTGAGCAAGTTAGAGGGGATATTGGTATTGAAAGACAATCTCATGGTCAGGTGGTTGACTAGATGTAGAGAGCAGAGGTGACCTTTTTCTTTGAAACCACTTACAGAAAGGGACACAGGTATGAGGCACTGACCTGAAACTAGAAAATGTTTAATTTCTGTGAGTTTCAGTTCTTCTTAGAATTATGAAAGAAGACTCAAAAAAAGAAAATGGCGAGAACAGGTAGTTTTATATAATTAGTTTTCGGGTAATAGTAGTGGTAAGCTATCAAGAAGAGGGTCGAACTCAGTTAGAGAAATTTACAATTAACCGTCTCTGTTTAGATAATTTTCTTCAGGTTGGAAACTAAGACATGTTAGTAACACGGGCATTAACAGTATTTGTTAAGGGTTGGCAGAGTGATTTCTGTTGTGAGGTAATCATACGAAATGTAATAACCAGTTTCATGCATTAGAGGATGAAAGAAAAAGAAACCCTTAGGAAGACATTGCAAAATTAGGCTAGCTATTCTAAGGAATACTAATAAACAAAATGAGGAAATACAGTGCAATGTATAAATAGACCCAAAAATATGAAATAGAACTGATTAAATTCTAGTATTATTCTTTGTAGTTTGGCTTGCAACATTAGGGCTAAGCCTATCATTTAATAAAAAAAATATAAGTAGAAAATGCCATCATTTACCTCACTGCAAGCTGCGACAACCTTAAAATATCACCAATCGACTGCAGAGTCTGTTGTAAGTTTTTAAGGTGCCGCAAGATTGTTTCTCCTTGTATTAAGGTATGGCTAGAAACATTGTGGGTGTGGCAGGAGGTTCGCTCCATGAGCAGTATCTAAATAGTGAAAGAACCCAAGAAAACTCGGTATTGAGCATGGTTGAGTATATGGGTTGGGTAGGGCTTGTTACCCTTCATCGTTTAACTTTTCCACATTAAAACAAAGACAAGAATCTAGTAGTATACAAGAACTATTGAGAAAGAAACTTAAGACTATGGTTGGGGAGCAGGGTTCAGACCCTCTCAAACTGAAAGATGCAAGCAAGTGGAACATGTCCAACCCAAAGTCGAATACATAAAACATGATAAAACTGTACATTTATTTGAATGCTAAACAAAATGCATGACATAATTAAATGCTAGATGAGACCAAGAATTCTAGAAAAGGAAGCTACGACCAGATTTCCAATACAGACAAGTCCGCGGTGCAGAAATCCTTTAGACATGAATAAAACAAGGAGTCCACTCTGTCTATAAAATCAATAGTCCTTCACGGTAAATGCAGTACAACAGTAAAGAGGAAAAACATGCCACAAGCATAATGTGCACAGCTATGCATTAAGTTTATACAACCACAATGTTTGAGTAGGGAATCTCAAGTAGGACGCCAAACTCTAGTAAATAAGATATACATGCCATTTCAATGGGAACCTAGAGACTTGAGAGGATGCAAACACCCTCCACTCCATTATTGAGTAAAATATAAAATAAACCGGAAGGGCTACCCTCCATTGGACACACAAAAACCTCTGAGACAAACAGTCGAGGCCTCGGCTGAAAGGTTTTTCCATACCTGGAGCTCTGGACATGCTGAAAGAGGGTTTCCCTTAGTCGAGTCTAGGTCACCGTATGAGGGACAGGTGCCTAGCCTGCATGAGAGCACGCCACGCAAACAAAGTTAGACAATTGTGGAAGGAATGTGGACTACAGTAGCAATATAAAAGAAAACCATCCTCGTTCTTTGACAAGAACTTACCCGCTAAAGAATGCTTCAACCAACATATGAACAACTCTCGTGTCGGTGATGTAGAATGCCCTCCGATACCAAAACAACCTGCATTTTGCATCAGCCATGTGCAAGACAAGGATTCTTTCAGTAAATCAAAGGAGCACTTAGCCAAAAGAAAGTAGAACAAACCAAAATCTGTATAATTTGATTACCTGAAGGGTTTGGTGACAAATCCGCCAACATTTGAGTAGGGTCTATAGGTTTAGCTCTCTAGAGCTGAATGCATGGACTGAACCTGAGCAGGCCCGCGGAGAGCTGCCTATCCAAATGAGCACTGTCACCCAAAGCAATCGATAGATTAGGTTGGAAACCCACGAATGGTTGCCACCGTTGGATGGTAGGGGGCGATCTCCACCATAGATGAGGCGGGGAATACCACGCAGGTCGAGAGATTCGACAACCTGCCGGCTTCATACAAAATGGAGCAGGGCAGGATTAACTATGCACGGAAGCAGATGAGGAAAGCCATGTGATGGAGAAGGGAAAAGGGAAAAGTTACCAACTGACCAAATGTCGTGTGGACAACATTTTCGATACCAAATCAATGATATAAATAATTTCTAAAACTAGTACATTAGTACATAAATCAAAACCAATGGCGCATGACAAGTGGTATCCATATGGTGTTATTAGGTGAATATCAATAGGTGAACGAGTTTGTAACCCAAAAATGTAAACCACGGTTATGTTAGGACCTTACTTAAAAAAAAAATCTTAGCATTGGAGTCATGACAACTAGCTAAGAATTCATGTTTAACTCTAGGTACCTTAGACTCCATAGATGAATTAATGGCTCTAAATTAACTCTTATCACATAGTTCGATGAGACTTGTCATTAAATGTGAATGGAAAAGTGTCTAATGATCAATGATGGGGCTTAAGATTAATGGTTTAGAGATATTGGAGGGTTTGTTGAGTAACTATCCAACCCCTTCGTGATCGAACTGGTTCCATTGGCATACTTCATTGCTCAAGAGTGAGCTCTGCAAGCAGGGGAGGGTTTTACTCTCCCCTTTTAAAGAATGCATTCCCTTGATTTAGATTTTACTTCCTCTATTTATAGTACTCATGATGTTTGCCATGAGAGCTTCTACCAGTGGCTTTCATAGGATAATTCAAGTCAGGTAAGCCTCTCATTTCTATAATAATGTTAATGTAATGTGTGTTTGTTTTTTTTTAAATGAATAATATGTCTCTTTTGCATAATTGTAGGCTATTAGTTCCTAGTACTTGATTCTGGAAGGGGTTCTCATATGAATATATTTGTCTCCTCTTTCCAACCCCACCCAACTAGCTATCCACTCTATATAACCAGGGTTTTGGTCGGTCAACTGTCTCAAATTCTATTTATTTATTTCCTGGTTTTGTTTCAAGTGCATCCATGTTCTACATATTCTCAACATTCTTGCATTGGTTGTTGTTTATTCATGCAACTCCTCATTGTCCCAAGTTCCTATCTTTCTTCCACTAATTTCGGGGCATTGGCTAACTTCCCTCAATTTCGACAGCCTGGACAGTTAAATAATTTGTCCCTTGGCTGGTAGTTTGTAACTTATAATTCATTCTCAGTATTTCATGCCCTTCTATCTATTGTTAATTACTGACTTCAATTCATTGACAGTTGTTTTCACACGTTAACATTCTTCTTGGAGGAGGAATAATCCTAGTGTTTGAAGGTTTCTCTTTCTTGTTTAACAATTCTACTTGGAAGCTAGGTTCTCATGAGGCTCCTTCTATTGATTTTACTGTGCAAATTTATTTTATTATAGCCCAAAACCCATTTCGTTCATTGTTGAGATTTGATAGGGTTTCTATTTTCCAATGGTTACAGATATCACTATTATTTAATTTATAATTACAGCTTGTCCCCACTGAGACCCGTGTCGAGCACTTAATGCATATTACTTGTATATTTGTTTCAACATGTAGGTAGCAGGACATTAATTATTCTTAAATTAAATTCATGAACATGCATTAATTCTTTGTTATTGTTATTAGAATCATGTATTTAAAATTATTCTTTCCCTTAGAAAAGCAAAAGGAGGTGGTATCACAACTTTTACAATTATTTATTTATTTTTATTTTTAGAAACCCATAGTGTGACATCTGGTCCTCCAATTAACTGTGTTGAGATGTTTCTCATATGTACATGTTGCTGAGAATCTACTTAATCACTTTCCTAATTAAGATATGATTCCATGAAGAACATGGTTGTATATGGATTGGGGACTGCTCTTCAGTTTCTAATAAATTTGGTTCGGCCCATAAGCTAACCCCAACCCCACACACAATTTGGTTTGGTTTCTATTCTTCAATATTCTTTTCGATCAGTATAACACCATTGTTTCAATTTCTATAGTACACTACACAGTTCAGCCATATTTTCAATCACATACACAATACTTTTATATTTCTTGAAATATGCTACAAGTTAACTCAAACTTTCTTTCCATAGTATTAAACACTTTATCAAGTAGAAATAGAAATTCTTTTAACACTTATATGTGTTTATCTATGTTTCTATCATTGCTTACTCAGGTCAGCCACAATTCACAGATATAACTTACAGAAATAGTTTCATAAGTAATTTAAATTTGTAGAATATCTTTCCAACATACACAAAAATAATTATATGTACAAGTTAGTTAGTTTGCCACAAGAATTCACTAGGTAAAGGAGAACGATCCTCCCAAACATCAAGCCTGGTATCACCCCCATAATTCCCCCTGAGCTACAGAATGCTCCTCCCAACCATTAGGCCCAGTATCACCCCCATAATTCCCCTGAGTTGATTTCTCTTTCAAGACAGTCCTTCTCAGACAGAGACTGAATCAGGTATGCAAATAAATTCCATTGGCCCAACCAGATCAAGAAATTTTTTTCGTAGTTTTCATAGACTCACATGCCTGTATTAAAATTCCAATGGTCACAACCAACTCAAGAATTTCCCTATGGTGACATTCTACCTTACCTCAATAATGTCTTGTCTTGGTAATAAATTTCCATCTCCTCTTTCTCGGTTGCCTCCTTTTTCTGGATTTCTTATTTCGGGATTTCATTTTTCTTGATTTCTTCTTTTCGGATTGCCTCAAGTTCCTCTCCACCCTCTTCAATCTCTATTTTTCTAATTGAGATATTTTCCTCTCTTTTCCCAATTTAGATATTCCTCTTTAATTGAGATATCCACCCTCTTCCCTCTCTCTTTTGCTAATTGACATATTCCCCTATCTCTTTTCCTAATTGAGATATTCCTCTCTCATTGAGATAGCTCTCCCTCTCTAATTGAGATATGTCTAGGGAGAGATTAAGGTTCCTCTCCACCTTCTTCCCTCCCTCTTTCCCCAATTGAGATATTCCTTCTTCCCTCTCTTTTCAATTTCCCAATTGAGATATTCCTTCTCCCCTCTAGTTTCCCAATTGAGATATTCTCCTCTAGAGAGAGAAGTAAGGTTCCTCTCTACCTTCTTCCCTCTCTATTTTCCCAATTGATATATTCCTCTCCCTTCTTCCCTCTCTCTTTTCCCAATTGAGATATTCTTCTAGGGAGGGGAGTGAGGTTCCTCTTTTTCCGATTGAGATATTTTTCTAGGGAGAGGAGTAAGGTTCCTCTCCACCTTCTTCCCTCTCTCTTTTTCCAATTGAGATATTCCTCTCCCTTCTTCCCTCTCTAATCTAGATTTAAACAAGAATGTAAGAAATTACAGAGATAAGCATAAACACAGAGATGCAGCGGAAATAATACTTCATTTTATTAATGTGAAATCTGAAATATGATTACAAATAGAAATGGAAATAAAACCAGCTAGGGCGTTGGTAGCTTATCTCTGAGAAGAGATGTGGTGGCTACATGCCTTTGAACTACCTTACAATAAGGCTCAAGGGCCTTTTTATTATTGAACATTAAGAAAAAATCCTAAACAACCAAAACCCTATCCCGAGGAGATATAAAACCAAGAGTTTATAGGCCCCGTTGGGGTCAGGTGGACAACCAACTTCCAAGGGTCGCTACTTGGTCATATTATCTCCATTTGACATGCATGATAACCCATTGGAAAGATCTCTCCAGGGACTACAATGAAAATTATGGTTCTAAACAAAGATTCGTTGGCAGTAGATTTCCAAAAAATGACGTTTAGGGCCTCAAAATGGCTCCGAAAGTTTAGGACTCAAAAAACTACTAAAAATAGTAAACTGCGTTACAATTAAGGAAAATAAAAAACTGAAACAAGAAATGGTGGGGGTCCAAGTGGAATTGGCAAGTGGCCACCAATATCCACCTGGATCATTCCTCCCCACTTAGGGAGCAATGGTCCCCATTGCATTGACTTCCTCCATGAGATGAGGAAACTTCTGCTGAACTTGGTCCCTCATGAGCCACTTGCCCTGGTGAAGGAGTTGGCCTACTTTGACAACTCAATATAGTTGGATATTCGGCTAGTGAGTGTGCTTGATCTATGTGTTGATGATCTAATCAGTTGCAACTTGTTCCATGCAATCTGGATTTAACTCTGTGGGTGTGAGCTGTTTTGCAATGTCGGATGTGTCTAGTAATGGTGGAAAGTATGGCCGAAGGCGGTCCACATTGAACACAGGGTGCAAGCCAAGGAATGGGGGAATGCTGAGCTCAAATGCATTGTCTCCCACAAGCTTGGTAATGGTGTAAGGACCATATCAGAGTGGTCTGAGTTTCCGATAGGCTCTGGTAAGGCGTTCCTTTTGCAAATGCAACTAGACTTTGTCGCCCACCT
>APFE031525701.1:0-21655 GCA_000404065.3 Pinus taeda | reverse complement strand
CATGGTAAATAACTTGTTAAGTAATTGAACAAGCAGGAAGAAATAAATCAAATAGTATAGGAAGAATTTCTAACGGGTTAAAATTAGAAATTCCAACATGGTATCAAAGGGTGGTTACAGATCACAGGATAACTAAAGGCATCAATCGAGCAAAGTAGCAGCACTAGAAATAGTTGTCCCGAGTGACAGAAGTTGTTCCTAGCAAAAAGCAGCAAGGAAGGGGTGACGCAGAGAGCTTGCGTCATAAATTTGAGCCAGGAGGAGGATTAGTGCCAGGACAAAGAGGAGCAGACCTAACCTACGCAGTGGCTAGTCATCTTTCTTAGTCAGGAAGGATCGACGTTGTGGCCAGGAGGTGCAGATTTTTCCGGTGTCGAGATTGAGCAGAGCCTAGAGGCTCAGACCTTCAGATTGCTGAGGCATAGGAGGCTGTGGGTTGTTGAAGTTTCTAAGTCTACTTAGTTAGAAACCCTCCATGCACTTTATCTAATTTATTCCTACCTACTTGTTATGTTACTTAACAAGTTATTTACAATGTAAATACTGAAAATAAACACTAGTGCATGCTCAACACATTACAGATCAACTACTAAAAGAAACAAAAACAATCACACCAAATGACACCGTTATTTTTGGACCAATGTCCCCGGAAAAAACTAATGTGGGAAAACCGATGCAGCTATCTAATGGTTTTCTTATTAAGCAATATCAGAGTACAATTTGGGTGTCGAAACTGGCCTACCCAACAGAGAATTTCCTTGGCAGTAATACCTCTCAGTTTGAGATAAATCTCCTAGCTGAAACCCCAGATAATCCTTCCGGCAGCTCCTCAGCTCCAATCTGCCCCAGAAACCCCAGCGTCAGCCTTTTCTGGGCTGCGTCAACCCCTCTCTGCCCAACGGTGGCCCCGAGTTACCTCGAATGGGTCTGCATCAGCCTTAGGAGGCCCCGCATCAACCTTCTGGCCCTCGGCGTCAACAACGTTTGCATCTCTGAGGCTCTGCGCAACTCCCAGCTACCTCTACGCGGCGCTGCGTGAGCTCTGACTGCTACTACGTCACTCTCCCTGGTTACTGTGCAGTTGTCCCGACACTATCTCTGACTCTCTGTCTATTTGTACTCAATGCCCCTCCGCTGCAACTCTGATCACTGATTCTTTCTTAACAAACCCTGCTCTAGAGAATAGAATGATTGATCACTCTGGTTTGTTTTCCAAGTGACCCTCAAGCCTCCTCTTATACTTTTCTCATTGACATATCAACAGCCGAGATTAAGTCCCTAATCAATAACTAAGATTAGATCTAGCTTGATCCATGTCTTTTGGACCATTCCAACACAGTGTCATATTAATCCACATTAATATTTTTTTTCCCTAAGTTTAGACTTAGGCACTCCATTAAAAATATTAATTATTTTAATATCTCCTGAACTGTTTAGAATCTGCCCAAACCCTTTCTAGGTATTGGAGATCTCATGTGCCCCAACCTCTCCACCAAATTTCTTGGCTAGAGCACATCTGATGCTACCCCAAATCAACATGGGTGAGTTGCAGAGTGAAGCTGGTGCGGCACTATGGTCAGAACAGTACCTAACAGGGCAAGACCAAAGAGGAGGGAGTTGTTCCCAAGGATTTCTAGCCAAGAAATCTGGATCAATGGTGTAGTTGCACAAACAATCGGAGTGGGGCATCTCGACAATGGCAAAGGGCTTTCCAAAAGGGAAATCGAGGCTCAAAGGGAGTCAAACCGAGAACTTCCGGACAGGAAGTTAAGAGACTCAGCACGAGTCGATCAGAGGACTTCCGGGAGGGAAGTAGAGAGACTCGCAAGAGGAGCAGCGAAATGACATTGAATGGGCTGAGAGATCAGAATAGACTGGATAGAGCTTCCAACTTCGTCATCTAGAAGGCCGGGATCTTGTCCATTCTAGACAGGTATCGCATGAAGGACTTCGCCTTGAAAACGATAGTGATCCCAGTTGACCCGGCTAAAAATGAGAAGTACGAAGAGGCAATGGCCAGGGCTAGGTGCATCATCCTTGACGAGGTTGAGGATCATGTGGTACCACGTATTGCTGAGAAGGGTACAGCAAATGAGATGTGGGATGCCCTAAAGAAGTTGTATCAGCATACTTCCGTGCAGAGGAAGATGCTTCTAGAAAATCAGTTGCGGTCATACCAAATGCAAGGGAAGAGCAGATAGATATCTTCCTCGGGCGATTAACAGAGATCTGGGACCAGCTGACTTCCATAGGGACCATGCTGGATGAGGAGATGTTGGGGAGGACCACACTAAATGCAGTCTCACAGGAATGGGAGGTATTTGTCCAAAGCTTACTGGGGAGGTCGAACCTTCCGGATCGGGAGGAACTGTGGGAGGCTCTTCATCCAAAAGAGATCAAACGGCTAACCAAGGTAGGGAGTAGCGATAAGTGGGTCAGAATCAAGAAAGAGGAAGAGGAAGATGCTGCTCTAGCATCTGTGAGAAAGCAAGAGAAACGAAAGAAGAAGGACCTCTCCAAGGTCAAGTGATTCCACTGTGGTGAACTGGGTCACTATGCGAGCCAGTGTCCAAGGAAGAAGAGCAAGGGAGAGGCTTCTGAGACCAAGGCAGTGCCAGCGAGGGCGGAAAAAGAAGTGGAGACAGATGACGACTGTGCCATGAGTGCTCATGCGCAACTTGAGAGGAAGTGGGGAGACCTCGAGCTGTAGTCAAATGGACTACAGGCGATGAGGGGCAGGATCCTCAAGGTACCCAACCTCTTGGATTATACCTTGCTACAGGAGCCTAAAGAGGAGTAGCAAGACTGGCAATGTCAATAGAGACGAATGCGGATGGAGCGACAGGGGATGCTACAGTGTAGGAGTCTCGAGCTAGCATGAGGCAACAGTGTGACATGCATAGAGTTGTTGCAGTAGTGCATAGGTCAGTAGAGGGAGCACTTGTCAGCAACAAAGGGAGCTTCAACATCGAGAGTGTTTCTAGCCTGACAGAGATGTAAGAGTTGGGAGGATCAGTTACTTACTTCTCAGTAACTGAGTTGCAGTGCAACAGTTAGCAGTGGCAGTGCTATGGGCAGCACGATGCATCATGATGAGAGAGGATGCAGTGCAGATGCAGCAAGGCCATGGGCAGTAGCACGGATGTAGAGGGAGTTGTCGTATAGATGTAGCAGTGGCAGTGGCAAGGCCATGGGTGATCCGAAATTGGATCCTTAAACTCTCTTAAACCTACCCAAACTCTGTAAAAGCTCATACTGAAGTTTAAAGTCTTATGGATGTCGAAGCCTATCAGAAATAACCTCTGAACAACAACAATTTGCAGCTAGCACAAAGCAACGAGGCCTTCGGTCAAAGCGCATTGACCGATGGCCCATGGGGGCTGTGCATGGCGCAAAAAAGGAGGCTCAGACCAGAAAACGGAGGCTATTTCTGATGCGCGACTAGCGCAAACGCGCTTTGCTGGGCAAAACCCCTCGAGAAGGAAAGGCCCCGAGCGCTCGGTCACATGGGAAGCCGGGAAACTGTGGGGAAAGCACTAAGGCGAAAGGCGAGTCCCGCGCTCCAAAACCAGTAGTATATATCGGAGGCACCCTTGGGCGATAAGCGGGTTTGGTTGAAAACGAGTGATTCCATTCATCGCATGACGCGTGTTCGGCAGATGAGAGAGAAAACTGCCTTTCATCGCGTGCTAACGGTCGAGCAAGTCAACCGCGCGAAATGAGTGAATATCGTAGGATTTGGGAGCTCCAAATCTAACGGCGGAGATTGCACCTGATGGATGACCGGACTCGAGAAAGAAATAAGCCACGGCGCATAAAGATTTGAAGTCCGACGTCGACGATAAGTTGGCAGAGATTCGTGTTTCGCAGGCATTCTTGGAATAAAACGGAAATAATAGTCGTTTCAAATGATCGAGTGTTTCGGGTGAAACTGACACTTATCCGTTACTCAACAGGTGGTCGTTTCCTTGTGAGGTGATGCGGTGATTGTAACAGCCGAAAAGAAGGGAGACAAACAAGCGAAGAGCCGGGAGAGGAAGCGAATAGTCATGAGACGGATTGGCGTTAAAGCCATGAACAGACAAAGAGAGAAAGGAGAGGAGGCAGTAAGCAGACCTGGATGCAGAGAAACCAGAGCCGAGCTCACTGTAATAGGCAGAGCCACCATAGGTTGGAGGTAGAGTCGCAAAGCCAGAGAGCTCAATTGACGGCAGCATATTGTTGTTGGAGTTGCTTGGAGGTTGAGTGACTCACCGAGGCATGTAAGAGCCGAGAGAAAGAGCTTAAAGAGCCAGAGTGAGTGCCAGAAGCGAGAGCTGAGAGCCAGACCCAGAGCCAGAGCCACAGAGCCAAAGTAGAGTCAGATCCAAGAGCCAGAGCTAGAAAGCCGAAGAGCTCCAAGAGCCAAGGGATAAGATGGTGTTCTGAGCCCAATGTTCTTGTTTAAAACATTGGAGTTAAGCGTAGGCACTTGTAAAAGAACTATTGCCATAATCCCAGAGAGCTTAATCGAGTTGATTAGAGCTCAAGGAGATGTAGCCCAAGATATCAGGGTGAACTCCATATTATACTATTGTCTCATGTGTTTGTTTTTACTGCTGCTCTAACCACTATTATATGCATTTGTATATCAGTTTAAGTATCTTCCCATATCAGCACAAACAATCGATTTTAAAGTAAATAACCAGCTGAAAACAAATACAAGCATAAACCCACATTTTCAAGCAGTTCTTAATTCCGCATTGATTAATCATTAAGACTTGGGAAAATTTAAAGCTTTGGAAGTGGGAGAGGTTCTTGTAAGTTAGATAAGAAGCCTAAGAGCCCCATTTTCAGATCAATGGGAAGCAATACAGGATGTAGCAGTGCAGAGGATGTTGGGCGGGGAGGCCTAGCATCAACACAGGGACCGATGTCGGACGATCAAGGTGATACTCAGTGAGGAATATTACTAGAGCACAATCCAAGTTAAGAAGGAGTGTTGATTTGGGGTAGCATCAAATGTGCTCTAGCCACGAAAATTGGTGGAGAGGCTAAAGCACATGAGATCTCCAAGACCCAGAAATGGTTTGGGCAAAATCTAACCGGTTTGGGAAATATTAAAATAATTAAAAATTTTAATGGAGTTCCTAAGTCTAAACTTAAGAAAAATAAAATATTAATGGGTATTAATATAAAACTAGGTTAGAATGGTCCAAAAGTCATGGATCACGCCAAATCTAATAATATCCATTGATTAGAGATTTTATCTCGGTCATTGATGGACCAACGAGAAAAGTATAAGAGGAGGCTTGAGGGTCAGTTGGAGAACACACCAAGAGAGATCAAGAGCTCGATTTTCTAGGGCAGGGTTTGCTGAGGAAATTGAGTGAGTGATCTGAGTTGTAGCTGAGGGGCAGTGAGTACAGAGCAGAGAAGCAAAGTTAGTACCAGGAGGATCAGCGCAAAGCCAAGAGAAGAACGTAGAGCCAGCTAAAGGCCACGCAGAGGCATCCAAGAGTTGCGCAAAGCCAGGAGGGCCAGCGTGTGAGAGGTAGAGGGTCCAGGGGCTAACGCAGAGGCTCCAAAAGCTAACACAAAGCCCAAAGAGGTTGACGCTAGGCCAGATAGGCTAACGGAGGGTCTAGAGGCAGTGCTGGGAGCATTTCATGGGACACACTGAGAGATGGAGAGCAGGATAGGGTGACGCAGAGCAACAAAAGCTGCATTGTTGCGATGGGATCGTTCATCCGGTGATTTAGACATAATATCTGTCTCTGACTGAGAGGTACTACTGCCGAGGGCATTCTCTGTTGGGTGAGCCATTTCTAGCACCCAGGTTGTATTCTAAAACTGCATAATAACAAAACCCTCTAAATAGCTACACAGGTTTTCCCACGTTGGGTTTTTCCGAGGACATTAGTCCAAAAACAACGGTGTCACTTGTGTGCTTGGTTACTTTCAATGGGTGATTTGTATGTGTTGATATTGTACTTGTATTTGTTTTCAGTATTTACATGATAAATAACTTGTTAAGTAATTGAACAAGTAGGAAGAAATAAATCAGATAGCATAGGAAGAATTTCTAACAGGTTAAACTTAGAAATTCCAACAACCTCAGAACAATTCATGGTGGCAAGGTGGTGCTTAGTCAAGTTGTTGGTGCAACAAGTTGGTACTTGAAGGATGTTGGTGCATCCTTTTAGTTGGAGCTAATGAAACTAGGGGGTTGGTGCCTCCTTTCAATCGATTCTAGTGAATCAAGGAGTTGGAGCTTCCTTCAAATTAAAGCCTATAAATCAGTGGGTTGGTGCCTCCTTCCACTTAATGTTGGAGAATCTTAGAGGTTGGTGCTTCCTATTGATGTGACTTTATTTGTTGTGTTATACCTTGGCATTCTACCTATAGACCAAATCACCTATGAAAAGATTGACATGTGCATAAATTGTGGCCTATGCAATTGCTATCTTCACCTTTTGTAGGTTGAAACCTAGTGCAAGCCTGACATAAGTGAGCAATGATAAGATTCAATGACAAGTTCAAGGGAACGTAGCAAGTTGAAAATATTGATAGTTTAGATAGATTTTACAACCTTCATGTAATGCAACAATATTGCATAAAATATGCCATTTGAGCAGTGATCTGAGCTTGATGATCTTGTGTTTCCTAAGGCAGCAATGGAGACAACTTAAGGCCAGGTACAGGACAAATCCATGGCATATTAGATTGTGCATGCGGGAAAAAGCTAGCAGTGAAGTGATTTTGTAAAAAGGGGCAATGTAGAGGAGAGTTATCCCATTGGTGATAGCATTGACAATAGTACTACGACAGTTAGAGATGGGTCACTTTTTTAGGGCTTGTGCCCCTTTTCTTTGTACACGTGGTATCAATCCTCCTCAAATTATATACTTTATATTAGTTAATTAAAGAAGAGGGCATTTTTCCCCTACATAGGCTAGAATAGGGACTTTTATCCTAGAAAAATAATACTTTAATGCAAGGGAAGTTGAGCACCTCCTCTATAAGAAATCCCTTAGCAAGTCTAAAATTTCTAAAATTTCCTCTTGTCTCATAATTTTGGTTATGGATGGATGAGTTGAACGACTTCATGAGAAGTTTGCACTGATGTGGATAGTTCTCTCTTGAGAGATATTGGTAGATCTTGATGAGGAAGGCCTTGTTGTTGGATAAACTTTTTTCATGAATGGTTATTAGTGAATTTTGAAACATGCATAATAAGTCAAGTAGGATATTTTTCTTTATCTTGTTCAAGTTGATGGATAAGTGTTATTAAAAAATTCACCATAATTTTGTAGTAATTTTAACTCATTATCTTCCTTCAACAATATTTTCATCTAATTCTTTTGAGCTGGCCTATGCGAAACTCCCTCTCTTATTTATCCTTAAAAATTGTGGGGGTCCCTAGTCTCAGGCCTCTAGGGTACATAAGTCTACTCTAGTCCATGAAGGTAAATTTGATCCAAGCATATCCCTCTCTCCCTTATCCCATCTTTGAAGATTGAAGGACACTAGGTGAAAACTATAGGGCACAAAAGTTAGTTTGCTCTAGTCTTTGAAGTTAAATCTATTGCATTTCTCTCAAATTGTGTTGCTTCTTGATCCCATATGCCCCCAAAATATATTAGCAAGTCAAGGCACTAATCTTCTATCCATCACCCCTTGTCCTCGTAAATCATTTAAACTATTTTGTTCTTTGAAGCTAAATCTACTCCATTCTCTCCAATTGTGTTGCTCCTTGATACCATATGCCCCCAAAATATATTGGCATGTTAAAGCACTAATCTTGTATCCTCCATCACCCCTTGTCCTCATAAATCATTTAAACTATTTTGTTGGGGTTTTACTTTGTGATTCCTTGCTTTTGTCTCTTTGGGGACCTTTTCATTTGAACTCAAGCCTAAAAATCACCCAAAATACCTCTAGCAATCCTATCCACCTTAAAACCTAATGGTTCAATCCTTTGATTGGTCATATTTGAAGTAGAATCCTTATGGAATTATTGACTTGGTTGGACCATGATATTAAATCCATGAGATCTACTAGGGAGAACCTTCATTGACAGTCGGCCAAAAGTGAGAAGGTTGGTGAAGTAACAATTGGCTTCCTCTTGAGTACATAGCCTTTGGACTTTATCTCGAGAAGTGAAAGATTTTGTTGGAATAGGACCTACCTTAACTTCTCTACTCATTAAACCCAAAAAAAAGAGCAAAAAATCTTAAAATGGAAATAAAATTTGCATTAGAAATACTAAACAAAAATTGAATGTAGTGTGAGAAATCACAAATATATCAGTAAGTCTATGTAAAAATTCATATTATGAAGGCCACAAATTGTATACCCTAAATAAGTAAAAAGGGAGGAGAATCATCATATTTGAAACAAAAAGAAACTCGTAACAAAACCAAAAGAGAACTTACCCTTTGTCTTATGCATTTGTACTTTTCTAAATTGTCCCGTGTCTCTCCCACAAAGATATTTCAATAGGTTCATCAGCATGTCTCCACATCCCTTTATCTACATTGCAGTGCACTCAGTAAATAATAGTTTCATTAATGCTTCTACAACTCCCTTTATTTGCAATGCAATGCACTCAATAAAGGAAGAAATCACAAAAAATATAAGATGCATCTAATTTAAATAAGCACACATGGAATCATATATAACTCATAATTCTTAGCCTTCGCTTTCACCTAATGCACCTATGGAATCTACATCAACACTAGGACCTGCCTTTATTTCACAAACTACCCAACCAAACTGAAAAATATTAAACATAAATCACAAAACCTTAAGAGAAACAACAAATGTATTATGAAAATTATTAAATAATATTATGAGAAATCTTACCATAGATTTGATGAGTAATGGTCAACATTAAATTAGTGAAAAAAGAGGCGAACCAATGTTCTTAAAGAAAGGACTTGACAACAAAACAAATTAGCAAGTGATGATCACAAATGCAACAAAATAAGAAATATCAATGGAAAAACGAAAGAAGGAACTCACCCTTAATGTTAGAAGATAACTCACCTTCAAAGCCATTGCCTCTACTTTTTTTATAGTGCCCCAGATCTCTCACACAAAGAAATTCAATGATTTCACCAATGCTCCTCCACCTCCTTTAATTTGCATTTCATTTAAATTTAAACAAACACATATGATATGATTATGAATCAACAAATGAGTTAAATTAAAACAAGCATAGAACTATATAATTATTTAGAAACGAACAAGTAAATTACTCAATACATACCTCCATCGCTTTTTCCAACTACACTCAAAACCCACAAAATGGGTTGCAAGGACCTATTTAATTTCTTCACCTACCCAAGAAAAAATAATAAAAGAAAAATAGATGAGGGCGCATAAGAGAAACAAAATATCAAGCCACAAGTTAGCATGGCCATGGTCATAAATGCAAAAAAACAAATTCCATAAAAGTGGCAAAACACAACAATAGCAGAATACACCAAAATTAGCAAAGAAAAATCAAGTTGAGAGAAACAATAGATTAAGACTCCAATCTGTAACCCGAAAATGTGTCAATGGCCAACCAAGGACACCCTGTACACCAAAAACATATGAGAAATATTAAATACGCATAACATGTGTGAAAGATAAAAATGATCAAAAATATTTTATGAGAAATCTTAAATAGAGCCAACAATATTATGGGTAGGCTTATACACTACAAAGTAGATCTTATGCAAACATTAAAAATCATCAACCTTGAATACGTAAGGAGGGACAAGAATGATCGTATTTCATAGAAGAATTTTATAGCAAATTATACACAGATTTTGCACCCAAAAAGAACTTTCATTTACCTTTACCTCTACCTCTGCACTTTACTACAATCTCTCTCCTATAAAGATATTTCAATGGTTTCATTGATGATCCTCCATATTCAATGAAACAACATAATTATTTAGCAACGAACAAGTAAATTACTGAATTACTCAATACATACCTCCCTCGGTTTTTCCCACCACACTCAGAACCCACAAAATAGATGAGGGTGAATAAGAAAAACAAAATATCAAGCCACAAGTTAGCATGGCCATGCTCATAAATGCAAAAAAAACCCATAAAAGTGGCAAAACACAACAATAAATGAAACAAAAAAAAAACAAGTTGAGAGAAACAACAGATTAAGACTCTGATCCGCAACCCGAAAATGTGTCAGTGGCCAACCAAGGACACCCTGTACAGCAAAAACATATGAGAAATATTAAATACGCATAACATGTTGTGTGATATATGAAACAAAGATCAAAAATATTTTGTGAGAAATCTTAAAAAGAGACAGTGATATTATGAGTAGTCTTATACACTACAAAGTACATCTTAGGCAAACATTAAAAATCATCAACTATGAATACGTAAGGAGGGAGGAGAACTATCATATTTCATAAAAGAATTTTATAGCAAATCATACACATATTTTTCACCCAAAAAGAACTTTCATCTACCTTTACCTCTACCTTTGCAATTTACTATAATCTCTCTCTCAAAAAGAAATTTCAGTGGTTTCATTGATGATCCTCCATATTCCACTATCTGCATTTCAGAAATTTCAGTGGTTTCATTGAGAAATACTAAATATGCATAAAATGTGTGAAATATGAAACAAAAATCAAAAATATTTTACGAGAAATCTTAAATAGAACCAACAAGATTATGAATAGTCTTATACACTAGAAAGTACATCTTATGCAAACATTAAAAATCATCAACTGTGAATACGTAAGGAGCGAGGAGAATTGTCATATTTCATAGAAGAATTTTATAGCAAATCATACACGGATTTTGCACCCAAAAATAACTTTCATCTATCTTTACCTTTACCTCTGCACTTTACTACAATCTCTCTCTCATAAAGATATTTCAATGGTTTCATTGTTGATCCTCCATATTCCACTATCTGCATTGCATTGATTCAAATAACACGCAAAAATGCGAAATACACATAAAATTATATAAGATATCTAAAATATTAATTGAAAAAATTAAGAGTAATTTTATTATGAGCAATCTTACGTACAAAAAAGTGCATCTTATGTGAACACTAAAAGTCATAAACCCTAAATAAGTAAGGAAAAAGGATCATATATAATGTATGGGCATTTTTATCAAAAGAGAACTCACCTCTACCTTTGCATACTATCAAAATCTCTCCCTCACAAAAACATTTTAGTAGTTTAGTTAGTAATATTTTATGTTGCATTACCTGCATTACATTTTGTCAAAGACAAAATAAATAACAAATAAGGTAAGATGCCTATAATTTAAAAAAACATTGATGGAACTATACATAAACGAAAAATCATAAACCCTAAATAGGTAAGGAAGAAGGATCATATATAGGTAAAAAGGTAATAGAAGATCACATATGGACATTTGCACCAAAAGAAACTCACCTCTACCTTCGCACACTATTGCAATCTCTCCCTCACAAGGACATTTTAGTAGTTTGGTTGGTAACATTTTATGTTACTTTACCTACATTACATTATGTCAATAACAAGATAAATGGCAAATAATGTAAGATGCTTAAATTTTATATAAACATAGATGTAACTATGCATAAATGAAAAATCATAATTCCTCAGTAACAAAGGAGGGAGAATCATTGTATTGAAACAAGGAAATATCCATGTTGGAACTAAAAGAGAATTAACCTTGTATCTTTAAACTCTCCTACACTTCTCAACGTCTCTCTCCCACAAAACTAATTTAGTAATTTAATCAATGCTCCTCCGCCTTCCTTTACCTAGATTTGCATTGCACTCACTATATAAATAAATCCAAATGATATAGAATGCATTTAATTTAATCAGACACACATGATGCCATACCCACCTCCTCTTGCTTAGTCTTCCCCTTCACCAATGCTCCAATGCAATCTATACCATCCTTATCACCTACAAACCCAACAAAAATCAAACCATTAAATTTTAAATGAAGACCAAAAAGTTTTAAGACAAACAACAAAAACCTTATAAGAAATATTAAACAAACACTAAAAAATATTATGAGAAATCTTAATCATAAGCCAAGACAAAAAAATACAAGTAATTTATGCAAAGTTACGTTTTATTCAATGACCAAAAATCACAAACCCTGAATAAGGATGGAGGGAGGAGAACCATAGTACTGAAGAGAAGATATGCATATCGGAACCGAAAGAGAACTCACACTCTACCTTTGAACTCTCCTACATTACTAAGTCTCTCTAACACAAATAATTCAAAAGATTTAACATTGCTTCTCCACCTTTGCTTGTCCATATTCCTTTACCTACATTTGTACTACATTCAATAAATAAGAGAATCCCAAATAATATAAGATGCATCTAATTTAAATAGAAGTACATCTTATGCTACCAAAAATTATAAACTCCAAATTGGTAAGGAGGCTAGAGAACCATTGTATCTAAACTAAGACAATTTTATAGAACATACATGAGTCTTGCGCCAAAAGACCACTTATCCTCTACCTTTGCTTCTACTTCTGCTATAGTGCTCCACATCTTCCTGACAAAAAGGTATTCAATAGTTTCATCAATGTTCATTCACCTTTCTAAGTCTATATTGCATCTAAATTTCAATAGACACATGTGATATAATGATGGACCAGCAAATAAGTTAAATTAAAATGGGCATAAAACCCTATAATTATGTAGTAGCAAACAAGTCAATTCCCCTTACACATACCTCTTTTGCCTTTGCCCATAAACAAGTAAATTCCCCAATTACATACCTCTTTCGCCTTTGCCCACTACACTATGGACTCCACATTATCCCTAAACCAACACTATGGGTTGTTAAGGTCTTCCTTGATTTCTCCACCGATTGAATCAAAAAAGAATTTAAATCAAAAGACACAAGAAAAACAAAATACTAAACCACGAATTGCATGGCCATGCTCATAAAGTCAAAAAGACAAAACCACAACTATTAAAAAAATACAACAATAGCAAAAAATAGGACCAACAATTAAAACAAAAAACAAAAATAACAAGAAAAAACATTAAAAGACAAACAAAAGTATGCTTTACAACCCCAAAAGGTGTCCACCGCTAAACAAGGGAACCCTGCACATCAAAAAATAGAATGGTATTAAATAGAGACTAGAAAATATTACAAAAATTATTAAATACACACATAATATTGTGAGAAATATAAAAACAGAGATCAAAATATTTTATCAGAAATATTAAGCATAGACTAAATATCTTATGAATAATCTTATGCACCAAAAGATGCATCTTATTCAAGCACCAAAAATCATAAACCCTAAATAGGTAAAGAGGGAAAAAGAACTTAAGTGTTTGCAACTTGAATAGTCTATAGCATGTTATGAATGGATTTTGCACCAAAAGGAAACTCACCTCCACCTTTGTCCTTGCACTTCACTATAATATCTCTCTTATGAAAATATTTCAGCAGTTTCATTAGTGATCCTCTATTTTCCTTTACCTACATTGCATTATATTTATCAGTGTTGATAATATCGGTATCGGGAAAATATCGGCGAGGGTCCAGAAAATATCTTATCGGCAAAAATATCGGCAAAATATCAGCAAATATCGGCAAGCATAAAAAATAATTTTTTCAAATTTTTAAATATAGCCGATATTTTGCCGATATTTTCAAAATATCGCAATATTTTGCCGATATTTCCGATATTTGCCGATATTTGCTGATATTTTCAAAACAGAAAATATCGCGATATTTTTTCGGCAATATATCGTTTTGCCGAAAATATCGCGATATTTTCGAATATCGCCGATATTATCAACAGTGATATTTATAATTAAACAAACAAATCACTAGTAGTGTAAGATGCCTTTAATTTAAACAAAGGCATGTATGGGACCATATCTACATCACAACATTCACCTTTACCCACTACATCTATGGAATCTTGGACAATTAAGACCTACATTTATTTCCCACCCACTAAACCAAACAAAAATCAAACCATAAAATATTAAATAAAGATCAAAATATCTTATGAGAAAGTTTAAAAGGACACCAAAAACCTCATCAAAGATCTTGGAGCATTAGGACCGACATTTATCTCCCACCCACTAAACCAAACAAAAATCAAACTCTAAATTATTAAATAAAGATCAAAATATCTTATGGGAAATTTTAAGAAGACACCAAAAAATCTCCATGAAAGTATTAAATAGATGATAAAAAAATATCACAAGAAATCTTAAACAAAGAACAAATATACTATGCCGAATTAAGTACATCTTATTCAAAGATCAAAATCACAAACTCTAAATAGCTAGGGGAGGAAAACTTTTTATTTGAAATGAGTACAGTTTCATAGCATATCATAAATGGGTTTTACATCAAATAGGAACTCACCATCTACCTCTGCCTCTATTGCACCAACCCACCCTCCTTTTACCTGCACCATAGCACATATAAATTTAAAACAAATTAACCATGCTCACAAATGTTTAAAAAAAACCAGCAACAACAATAGCGAAAGACAAACAACAATAACAAAAAAAAAGAGAAAAAACAAAAAGGAACAAATAGAGAGATATAGTAGAGACAAACTCTACTTTGCAACCCCAAAAAGCATCCACGAGCTAGCAAAGAATATCCTACATAACACAAATTAAAGCATTAAAAAGAAACCCAAAAATCTTATGAAAAATATTAAATACACACAAAGCATCTTCAAAGAAATATGAAACAAACACGATTTTTTTAAACAAAGACCGAAAATCCTACCAGTAATCTTATGCAAAAGTAAATACATCTTATAGAAACATCAAAAATCATAAATCCTTACTACATAAGAAGGGAGGAGAGCCATTGTATATGAAATAAGGAGGATGTTCACAACTACTCATAACATGGTATTTGCACCAAAAGAACTCACCTCTTCCTCCGCCTTTGCACTTTAGTATGATCTCTCCCACACAAATGTTTTAGTAGATTCATCATTGATCCTCCCATTCCATTGTGGGTGCTAGGACCTACCTTGATTCCTCCAACCATCGAATCTGACAAAAAACAACATAAAAAAAAAAATCTTATGAGAAATCTTTAAAACATGCCAAAACTCTTATGATGAATATTAAATAGACTATAATATACTATAAGAAAAGTTTGATGGCATCCAAAAATCTTATGCAAAAATAAGTTGGGAGTAGCACCATTGTATTTGAAATGGAGGACTAAATAGGTTAGGTTATGCAACAAAAGAGAACTTGCATTTTTTCCTCTTACACAAAGATATTCAACAGTGCTCCTCCACCTTCAATTACCTAGATTTATTCTAATTTTTTCTTAAACGCACATTATATAATTGCGTAGCATAGAATGAGATAAATCAACCATACATACCATATATTTAGCCTTCACTTGAGAAATTTGCGACCACCTTCAATTACCTACATCTATTCTAAATTTTTTAAAAACGGAGATTATATAATTATGTATCATAGAATGAGATAAATCAACCATACACACCTTATCTTTAGCCTTCACTTAAGAAATCTGCATCAACAAAGTTGTTTGAGTCTCCAATAATTTTTCACCCACTAAACTCAACAAAAACAAAACCAGAAAATCTTATGAGAAATCATTAAAAGGCACCAAAAATTCAATGAAAATATTGAGACAGACTGCAATATATTTTCAAAAAGGGGAGGATACAAATGAGGTATAACTAGTGGACTATTTAGAGGAGGGAAAATATGTCTTTCTCAAGTCCATCCTCAACACTTGGGAGTAGCCTTTCCTCAACACTAGGGATGAACCTTTAGAACATTAGAAAGGATATAAGACCTTTAGCATGGAGGTAAGAGAATGTTAAGGAAAAACAAACAAAACTAGGTTTTCTAAGGAGAAAATATAAGAAGAAAAGCATCAAATCCAAAAAGGAAAATGTGAGGCTAGTATTTGGCGAGGACATGTGAATGGATAGAATCACTTCCTAATTTGGAGAGGACATGTGAATGGATAGAATCAATTCCTAAATGGAAAAATCCTTAATAGGGCAATTCAAGTGGAAAAAGTTTGAACATTGCATGCATGGATAAAAAGAGCTTGAAATGGAATATTATGGTATACTCTAATGTTTTATTTCCTCATTCAAGTTTGGCTTTCATTTGAGCTTAATTCTAGGGCATGTGCAAAAAAGCATATTAGAGAGAAGGCAGTATTAGGTGTTGGAAAATGAAATTAGTTTTGGTCTTTATAATTGTCATTGTACTCATGTTAATATGTATATCTTATGTAAGAAGCAAAAGAAGAAAGACAAAATATTATTTTAGAGCATGGGTTTCATGCTTCTTGTTGATGGTCTTCTAGGTAAAAGCATGTTCTTCAGGCTTCTAGGGTTTGTTAGGTCATAAGATTTATTGTCATTAGTCAAAAGAGTCAATGTCATGAATATAAGAACCATTTCGGCAAGATCTACCTTGTAAAAAAAATTATTTAGTCCACAGAGACCTAGAAACCCCCAAAGCATAAGTCAGTCCTAACAACTTCAGGTCGACCTAATGGAAGGTACTCAAACCCATTAGATGTGTATAAATACAGGGAACTTCGACCTCATTTGGAACTCACTCACAAGTTCGATCTCTCAAGAAAAGTTCAATCTGAACTGAGAAGACTAAGAAGGCTAGATCAAAGATTAAGGAAGAAAAAGTCTTGGATATTTGTTTTTGGGTTGTATCTCACTCACACATGCAAAGAATTAGGGTTTTTACAACTTCAAGGAAGGTTGAAATAGCAGGTTTGAATTGTAGAAGAACAAGTTGCAAGATCAAGTTATTGGAAGATCAAATATTATGATTTGGCCCCATTTATTTTGGGAAACATTGTCTTTCTCAAAGGAAGATCTCTTGAGGAATTGTCCTAGGGTTTCTGCAGTAGCTACAGGGTTGAAATTGCAGGTCGAAGTAGCAGGGTCGAAGCTGGGGTTCGAAGTTGAAGCTAGAAGTTGGTTGAAACAAGATTGAGCTTTGTTGGTCTGATCTACTTGGAAGGGCTTCTTGGAGGGTTGACTTGGTGCTTGGAGGGGGACTTGGTCTAGGGTTTGGACCTTAGTTGCCTCATTTGAAGCAGATTCTATAAGAAGAGGAGTTTTCATGGGTTTTCGCCTTGGAGGGGTTTTTCCCTAGAATAGAGCCCAATTTATGTGTCCATTGTCTTTATTGTTTTGCACTTGATAATTGTTTGTAAACACAAACAATTATTAAGATTACGGAAAATTGAATTAATAGCTACCGTATTGCATTTTCCAACATGGTATCAGAGCTAAGGTGAACAAGAGAAGGCAGCTAGAAGGACACAAACAAGGGTTTGCTTATCAAGGGGAATCATTTGCAAAGACACAAGGAAAGAAGCATAAGACATATTGTTGAATAAGACCTCATCATCAAGGTCTCATTACAGTAAGAAAGGATAAGTATTTGTTGAAGATTCTCTAGTACACCATCTTGAAGAAGAGGAAGCATCAAGGAATCTTGATATCATCATTCACACTTTGAAGTTATTCGAAAACACCGTTGTTGAAGGCATCCTAGAAGACATCTTTCTAGGGCATCATTAAAGTCTCCTTAAAGGTCTTGAAAACATCAAGATAGTTGGAGACAACATCAAGGGGGAGGATTCTTGGTTAACAAAGTAAGTAGTATATCGTCTTCTAATGTCTCAATCTACAGACCATATGGCTACATTCTATAAGGAAAGCAACAAGCTTGTTGGATCAACAAACTTCCTAGCATGTTAGAAGTGGACTGACTTGGCACTTTCAGAGAATGAAGTCATGGAGTATGTCCGCGGAGAAGTAGTTAAACCAAGAAAAGAGAAGACTCAAGAATTAGCAAAATACAAGAAGGGAGAAGTAAGGACACAAAGGATTATCGTCGAATCCTTCAAAGATCATCTTGTTCCCTTTGTTGCATATTTCGAAACATCAAAGGCTATGTATGATAAGCTGGTGAAGTTGTACTCTATAAGTACACAAAGTCAAAATATTTCATTGAGGAATCAGTTATATATCATAATGAAACCAAAGGATGAAGACATGACCACCTATCTGATGAAGATCTCACAAATAAGAGACCAATTACAAGGGCTTGGAGAGATTGTTACAGATTATGAGATGATTATATGTGTATTAAATGCTTTGCCACCTGATTGGAGCAATTTTGCAACTAGCATCTACTCAAAGAAAGATGCTACACCCTTTGATGAATTATGGGCTCAATGTATCTTGGAAGAATCTAGGATGAAGGCAAAGGATGATATTGAATCAAGTGAAAGGTCTCAATCCTTCATTGCAAGAACCAACAAGTTGAAGAAAGGGAAGTTTGGAAAGTCCAAGAAGAAGACAGACATGTCCAAGATTCAATGCTTTAGATGCAATGAGTATGGACATTATAAAAGGGATTGTCCAAACATTAAAGTGAACAACAAAAAGGTAGGAAAGAAGTGAAGCTCACATAGCTAAGAAAAGGGGAGAACCTGGGAAGAAGATGAAAGGAGAAGATCCCAAGGATCTTTATTATTGAACGAAGTCTTATCTATGTCAGGTTTAGTTTTTTCTTTATTAAGTAGAAAGTTGAGTAACATGCATCATTACTCTAGAAGAGTTTTGCTTTTGTAAGCATAAAATCATAGATACAGGCACATGAAAGTAGAAAATTTAGAATCTACTTGTCTAATTTACTTTGGAAGTATCATCTAGTTTAAAAAAAGTGAGAAAAAATGGGACCATATTGCATATTATTGTTCATCCGAGCATTTTTCTAACATCATGTTAAAGGTAGTCATTTTGCAAAGTAGGATCATTAAGATCCTATAAGAATCATCATTATGGAAGATTCTCGGTAGTATGCATTATGACTGGTATATAGTTTGGAAGCAATATTCTTGAAGGATGAAGGATTGTAGATGATCAAGGTTACAGCATGAAAGGCATAATGAAAGTCTTTCCCTTCTTGGAAAAGGAAACCTATCTTTGACAGGTATAAGAAGCAAGCTCGATCAAAGGATGGCTAGATGATTATATGAAAGCAAAGGTATGCATATTCTTTCCTAGAGCATGATTCATATCTACAAGAATCAAGAAGGAAGAGTTAGTCATGAATGTACTTGGTAAGTCTTCCATATGGTTGCATAGTGCTTGAAAAAAGTTTTTTTTTTTTTAATGAATGAAGATCAAGACTCTCACAAAATTGCATGGTATATGACAATGTTGATCAACATCAAGTAGTCTATGGAAGAAAGATGGGGAGTTAACAATGACAACTCCAAGGAAGATATTGTAACTTGGTAATCAAGCTTCGGTCCATGGGAACTCTGATGACTGTATGAAGAAAGATTCATATGGAGATGAACCATGCAAAAGGATGTTGATCTCAAAGGACTAAAGTAAGTTAATACTTTCATAAGAAGGGCCATCATGACAAGGTAAGTCTAAAATTTAACATTATGATATTGGTTCTCTGGCTTTCATATTGTTTTGCTACCAGTAGAGGATATTGCAAGAATGCATGATGACAGTTGAGGCAAGTTCAATTGTGGTTGTTGAACTTAATTCAACAAACTTATGAATTGAGTATATGATCTTGACAATCCTTGCAAGGTTATGTAGTCAAGGTATTCACATCCTCACCTTGGGATTGAAAGGTAGCGGTGTAAGAAGATAACCTAATCACTTTCATGAAGGAGTTATGACTAGCTTAAAGTTTGACAAGGCTCAACATAATGCCTTCTTTGATGATGATTGGAGGAAAGTGATGTGCCAAGGTTGATGGCTTGAACCCTGTCACAAATTGAAGAAATAAGATGGCTTCTTGATACCCTGGAAGGAAGAAAGCTTGATATAATGAGATGCAAAGGAAAGAGGGAGCCATGCAGGTATCTCCATGGAAAACTAATAGTTGATAAAGCTTGTGGAGATAAATTCCCAAATTAAAATGAAGTCAAGAATCTCCTTTATATTTGAGAGGGAGTAAAAGAGTCTCCTTGGTAGAAGAAAGTATTTATTCCCTAATCAAGAGGGAATGGAGATCTGCTCTCTAGTTGAGAGGGAGTGATGATAAACATGGTGGATGGAGGATTCGATAAGTGTTAAAATTGGCAACTAGGGCCAAACTCCATGTGGGTCTACTTATTCATGGCAGCTGATATTTTTCTTGGATTCCTCTCATCGAGAGGTGTAGGATTGATCTAAAGATCATCTGATTCCGACAAGTATTCATGGAGATATGAATTTATTTGTGTTATGGGATAATTCGTCAAGGTCGGCCAGCAACCAAATTTCCCCCACTTGTCCGCTACGTTTTAGTATAAATAGACACACCCCTTGTGATCTCTTCCTCTCCACTTGTCTTTGGGTTTTGGTGGGAGGAGAGATCCTACGACTATATGCTGCCCTAAGAAGAAGATGCCCTAGCTCTACACTGGTATGGAGAAGCCCTAACCTCTGGCCTAATGAAGAAATCTAATACATTGTCATGTAAGGATGCCATAGACTCTAACACGGTCATGGTGAAGAAGGCTTTAACATAGTAGAGAAGGCATTTATAACGCAGATCTAAGAGACTCTATGACATTGATCTATAAGGCCCTAAATCTTTTGTCACAATGTGCCCTAGCCGCAGGCTTGTGAGAAGATCTATTAGCAAAAAAGAGGAGTCATATATACAACCTATCTAACGTTGTCCATATGCCCTAAAAGCAGGTTTAATAAGAGACCTTAAGACAGTGTCAAAAGGAAGCCTATCCGATGTCCTAAGGGTGTTATTTACAACAAACCTATATGCAGTTCAAAAGACACCAAGCCGCAGCAAGGAGTAAAATTCTGGACTCATACTTGGAATGGATCTGTCTTCTTGTTATCCATGTTAGCCTCGCATGACAAGGAGCAATATCCCTGTGATCTCTCGGAGGAATGACTTCGGACTTCGGACGAGGACACTGTATTACAATATATGGATATGCCTCCTTGCAATGTATATCAGTGATATCACAACAGCTAAATAAATAGCCTTGGTATAAATATATATGTATGTGTGTACTCTTCCATGTGCTTATGAATACCTCCTTAGTTAAGGAGTGTTGAAGAATGTAACTAGGTTTGATCTTCATAATTGTATTTGAGTCATAATGAAATACATTTATCAAAAGAAAGAAAAAGAATTTATTATTATTATTATGACTTATTAAAGCATGGGTTTCATGCTTAGGTCATCATGTTTTAGGTCAAAGTCCCCATTGAGGACTTCTAGGTTTTATATTAAGTCATTAGATTCATTATCCATTTAACGAGACCCTTCTTGGGCTTTTGAATCATGTAAAAAGAATTATTATTGGGTAAAACAAGTCATTTGTCACCTCCACACCAAGTCGACCCTTACCTAATCAAGTCGACCTACATAAGGGTAATTCGAACTCCAAAAAAGGGTATATATAGAAGTGGAGTTCAATTCCTTTGGAGCATCTCTCACACAAGTTCGATATCCAAGAGGAGGAGGCAGAAAAAGTGCGAAGTTGTAGGAGGAGGAGATTTGCTGGAATAGGAAGATCGAAGTTTTTGCGTTGTCTCTCTCTCACACGTGTGAATTCGCTGTGCGATTCTTCAAAGGTTGAAGTATGGCATCAGG
>APFE031525695.1:39186-65402 GCA_000404065.3 Pinus taeda | reverse complement strand
ACTGTGATGCTGACAGTGTGTGGCCTAGCAAATGGACTTCGATGAACTGTGGGTTTGTGGATGACCCATAACCATGAAGAACGAAGATCCGAGGATAGAGATACCCTGTAATGCTTGTGACCAACTATGATACTAACAGCCTAGCAAATGGACTTCGATGAAGTGTGGGTTTGTGGATGACCCACAACCGTGATGTTGGTTGCTGATGAATTAGCAGGTGCCTACATAGCTTGGGGTGGGAGGGCACATCTCCAAATAACCCAAGCCGATTCCTGCTATGTTGAAACTGATGAATGTGAAGCAGGTGCCTACTAAAGTGGGGTGGGAGGGCACGTCTCTAATGGAAACCCACTCCGAATGCTGCTCCAGAATTAAAATGGACATAACTCGGCCAATATAACTCATAATATTTATTATAACCCGTTTTTAGAAGTAGAAGGACCATTTTGCATCTTCCCATGTGATGGAAACCCTTATCTGGGCACTCTGAGATCTCAGATTCGCATTGCAACAGTTCCGCCGTCACAAAAATTTCTGATAAAATAGCTGATTTTAAATTAGCGATATCTCCCACATTCGAACTCCGATTCGACCCATTTTTTTTTTTGAAATTGGGTGATTTTTTGAGAGGAATCCAGATCTACAATTAGATTTTGTAGAGCTTGCACCAGGACGTCTAGATCTGTGCCGCAAACTCGCTGCCCTGAAAAATTATCTGCAACCCCACTGATTTTTAAATCAGCGATATCTCCTTCATCCGTACTCTGATTTGACCGATTTTTTTTTGAAATCGGCTATTTTTTCACAAAGAATATAGATCTGTAATCAGATTTTACAGATCTTGCACCAAAACGTACAGATCTGATCTGCAAAGTCGCCGCCCAAAAAAAAAAAAAAATTCCTGCAAAAAACTGAGACTGAAATATGCATGAAACCCTCATTCCCATGGAATCATAACCTGCTCTGATACCACTGATTCAGATCTTAGGGGTCTCTCCCCCCAAGATCCATTTCAATCTCTTAGATCTTGGGGGCCTCCCCCCAAGATCTGGATCAGTGGTATTAGAGCAGGTTACAATTCCATGGGAATGAGGGTTTCATGCATATTTCAGTCTCAGTTTTTTTGCAGGAATTTTTTTTTGGGCGGCGACTTTGCAGATTCTATGCACAAAGTAAAAGTGCGTACAGGTACGCACTGTGATACAAGCATAGACTGCAGACTTTGACTAAAGTAATGAAAAATAAAAAACAAACCTAAATCCACTAAGTCTACCCAAAGCCACACACAACAAGCCAAAAACAGAAACAAAAAGGCAAGTTTCTCAAGTCAAAGAAAAACGAGGAAAACAATCAATTCCCCAGTGGAGTCGCCATTTTGTCACGTGGAATGAGTCGATCTTGCAGACTAGATAGACCTTCCTAGAATCTAAAGAATACCTAATGACAAGCAAACCAACCAGACACTATCTTTCTCTAAATGTGCTTTATAAATAATGGAAAACAAATGTGTTTAAGGCCTACCTCATGTCCAACGCAAGTTTGGGGATGCCTTTGCTCCTTTGATCCAAGTAAGTTCCTTTATCGCAAACCTGCAAACACAAACAAGGCAAACGATTAAATAGCACATGAATAACCAGTATTATAAAACATATTTAACATGAAAGTCAAGGAGTCCATGAAACAAATAACATAAGATACTTGTTGAGAAAAATGAGCTTGATTGTATTAATTCAAAAGAAGAAGAACTTTACAACCTTTGCCTTGACACTGTACAAGCTCCTCCCAGGGTCCAACAAGACGTCTCCTCTACTTTGACAAGCTTCAATCACTCCCCAATGAAGCTAAAAAGGTATGTGACCTCTCCTCTTAAGCTCAAATAGGAAGTCTTGATTTCACTAGCATTTACTCTCAAAAGTTCAGCTTCTAACCTCCTCAGCCACTAACCCAATGCCTCAATTTATAGTGCAATGGAGGGCAGTTACTAGGTCCTCCTTCAAAGGGATAGAATCCTCCTTCAGAGGGATAGCTCCTCCTAACAAGGGATTAGCTCCTTCTCTTATGGGATCCATGAACCACTTTGGAGCGAACAATCCACGCCAAAATTCCTTCTAGAAACCTCTAGAATTAACCCAAAGTGAGTTTTTTAAGATAAAAAATGCGCCTTTTAACTTTCACAGGGGTACGAACCCTCCCCTTTACATACAAAGTGTATAAGTACGCAGGTATTCTGAATAAAAGGTGCGGGCCCGCAGGAAAAAGTGAGAGAAAGTGCGGAACCAGAGTTACATTTCTTTTTTGATGTCTTTCTCTCATTTCCAAATCTTGTTTTGAAGAACTGAGGTCTAAGACTTGCTTAGGAGGCTGGTATAGGTGGTTATAGACCTATACTGACTGCAAATAATCAAGGTGACGATATTTTTGTGTAACAGGCCTTATGATCCTAATCCATCATCCATCATCAACCACACAAGTGCATTCTTAGTTTAGATCAAGAAAAGCATCAGAAGCCCATAACCTGCATATATGATCTAACACTTCATAATATATTCAATACCTGCACACATATCCCTTTGATCTTCTCCTCCATATATAGTTTTAGGCCTTTCTCAATACCTTGGACCAAAAACACTTAGGACCAATACCTCAGACCAAATACCTCGGACCAATACTTCAGACCAAATACCTTGGACTAATACCTTGGACCAAAACCTCAGACCAAAACCTTGATTTTCCATCCCATACGTGTTTTTCCTTATGTGAAAGTGTGTGCATACGTATATGCTTATTTTGTTCCATGAGCCCGTGTGTATACGCTAGTTGGACAATGTGAACCAACGTATACTTCTTAAAGCATTCTCTTTCTTCAATTTCTTGATTCTGATCTGTAGTCCTTTGTTCCTTCATCCTATTTTTGTTTGTACAATTACTTTTTTCCCTCTTAATAGACTTGTTATAATGTGATTTGTCATATTACTTCTGAATTGATTCCTTTGAAGTACCCTGCATTTTGTCACATCTTTAAACACAACTTCCATTCCTTCTGTCACATCTGATATCTCTCCTGTAATATACAAGTGAGTTTTTCTGCTGAAAGTGGGTTGCCATCAAGTACAACACATGCATCATAATTCCAACAACCTCCCCCTTTGGAATTGATGTCAACCATGTTGGTGTTGATTATGGCAAGCTATAGAAACTGTTAGAGATAACAACCAACACCAAAATACTCTCCCCCTTTGACATCAAGGGAAAAGGGCAGACCAAGATATTCTCCCCCTTTGATATCAAGGGCAAAGCATTGACCAAAGTGAAGGCTTTCATATCTGAACAAATAAATATAAAAATTGATCATGCTCCTCCTAGGCAAATGTTGAATTCACTGATTAAAATCCCCCTTTGTACATGCTGTGACACACTAAACCGTCTATGCTCCCCCTGAGCACATGCAGAGTCTACAAAAATATTTTCCAAAAGAATAACATGACTCTATAACTCAACTATGTGTGTTTGACCTTCCTATCACCAATGACTCATACATACATCAATCTCCCAACCAAGTGGAGATATACCAAATTTGACTCATCGACCCAACCAAGTGGGGATATACCAATTGTTTACACATTACTGAAATATAGCAATTATTACATCATCCTTCCCATGCATAGTGGGGGTACAAATTACATTATATGACCAAAACAGACTCACTAAAAGACTACGACAGACAAAGACATATTACATCATGGGTCTTTCTATAACCTTTACATCGAATAATATTTATAACGGAGACCAAAGATCTAAAACATACCATGATAGTCATCGTCAACTATCATACACCATGTATGATTTGAACCACAAGCATTTGTCAACAAAATCCAGACCAGCAACCTGTATATCTGCATCATTAGTTCCCAAGATATGACCATGTAATTCTCATCAACTAGTGACAAAGTATGTTGCATATAGATATCACCTCATCCTCTTGATCTCATCAAGAACAACTTGATGTGTTTCCTTAGTAGAAAGAGCTTTATTATAACCTTATATGTCATATCTCCAAGCAGTAACACAAAATCATTCACATCATATCATATGTATGTGAAAACACGATATTCATCATCTATGATCATAGCATCATCATCAAAAATTGCGTGATCTTTCAAGAAACCTCAATATATCAACCATGTAACATCACTTGGAAACATCCCACATCTAATAAGCATCAACCATGATAATCAACATATGTGAGTATCAAGCCTATCATCATAAAGTAAGAACTCATCATCATTATGTGACTAAGTAAGCCATGTCTCCAAATGGATATGGAACCTGTAACAACACCATTCTCTTGGCTAACCAACAATATCTATCAATATGAAACTTAAGTAATCATCCATGTATCCAATCATAATGTATATCCATCAAGGAGATAGAAATATGTATCTAGCAAGCCATGAGCTCATAGTCATGTGTCAAGCTTTCTTGATAACATCAACAACAACAATACTCAACCATGTGAGCCAAGAACTATAGGAATCCTGCATCATAACTGCACCATATGAACTTTATTCATCTTTGAAGGCATGATGAAAAAAAAATAAAAGAAATGAGTGGAACATCATCAAATAATGAAGTTGTGTACTCAAGCTTTGCAATTCTCCTTGTCCTTATGAATATCACCACGTAAGCAACATATATGTACAGTATGCTCATCAAAAAGTCATCCACAATCATCCATAAATCTGATCTAAATAACAACTATGTAACCCCAAGCAATACAAGTATCGTCATCATAGGAAACTTATAACCACAACATAGCATGATGTATCAAAACATTTTAGCCAAATAAGAATCATCGTCATTGATAAGAATCATTTGGTACCAAAGACTTCTAAACATAATGCCAACAATGCAATATTAGAAGCCTAGCATATTCTCCCCCTGAACCTGTGCCACCTGTTCACTGTCAGATATGATCATTGCATATATCAGTAAGAAATATCAAGGCATCATCATCAATCATATATACATCAAGTTATCAACAACTTATGAGGATCAAAAGCACTTATAAATAACATCCACAGACTGTAGTCATATATCATCAAGACAGAAAAGATAATTGATAATTGTCTAAATCATATTAGATCATTTTTCTAAGTCTGTCCCATCACTTCTTCATTAAACCAACATATACGCGACTGTGTAGCTTCTAACTCATGTATATACGTGATTTGTCTTCATGATAACTGCGTATGAGAATTAGGACATTGAAATTCCATACTTTCAGTTCCTTTCGAGTATGTTCTGTCTGTATACTGAGCTATGCCACATATTTTTTTACTGTAATTCCTTCTTCTTCCATACCTTAGAGTGTGATGATGTTTGTTCCTTTTGGTATGTTGGCCGAGATTTGCTCCTGCATTCTTTAGCTATATGCCCAAAATTTTTACAAGCATAACATATTATATGTTTCATATTCCTTATATAGCAATAAATGGCTTTGTGACCAAGCATATTGAAAGAAAAACAATATCCCTTGAAGTACCTGGAAGCTGATGATATTTCTGTGTGATGGTTATTATCTTGAACCATTCTACTTCTGCATCTTGCTGCAACATGTCCAAAATTATGACATATAAAACATTCAACATTATTAATCAGAGGAAAGAATCGATTAACAATTCCATATTTAGTAGTGAATGATTTTCTTTGAAGACTTTCTTTCCTTGGGTGTTGATGGGGTTGACCTTTTATCTCCTTGTTGAGTGTTTCAGATTTTTCACTAGAGTTCCTTGCTTTAATTTGTGAGCTAGATTCACCTTTAGCAGTTTCATGAAAACCAAGACTATATTTGATGGCAGGAGACCTTTGACTACTAAGAATATCATCCAAAATCTTAGTGCTAGCTTGAAATCGTAAAAGTTTATCCTTTTCTTCTAATTTACCTTTTAGGATATTTACCTCAACCTGATATTGCTATTCCTTTTCAAAATACTGCTTCTTCATGATTTCTTCAACTTTTCTTCCTTCTTCCACTTGTTGCCTTAATTCGAGAACTTCATTTTCTTATTCTTCAAATGCTTGGAGTAATCCTTCATTCTGCTTATTTGAATTTTTGACATCTTCTTTTAGAGAAACGACCACAGCTTCAAGACCTTCATAGTAGTTGGTTATTTCTATAAGTTCCTTGGTTGTTGTGTCTTTTCCATTCACTTCATTTCTCAATGAAGTCACTTCATCCTGCAGCCTTTGACTTTGATCTTCCTTTTCCTCATATTGTTTCCTTACTTTGTTTCCTTCCTCTAAATAAGCCTTTAACCTTGTAATCTCTTCTTTGTAGGTACACTCCCTTTTGTCGAATAGAACTTGTTGATCTCCAATTGTGTCTGTGAGATTTTTAAATTCTGCCTCTATTTGATTTCTTTCTCTTTCACCCATAAGAGAAAATTCAGTTGTTTCGCTATCACATTCATTATCTTCAAATGAATAGAGAAATGTATCACCAAAGCACAATAAATGCATAACTAATAATTATTTTGCTTGTTCATCTTCATTCTGAGGTGATTCTGAACCTAAAGAGTTGCTTCCACATAGTGGCCAATCATCTCTCCCACTATCATAGTTCCTTTGAGATGTCTTCTTCTTTTGAGGTGCTTTCTTCTTTTGCTTCTTTCCCATTGTTACTATGGATCTCCTTCAAGCGATAAAGCTTCTGCCAAAGGACCTGCTCTTATACCAATTGTTGGAAATAACACTGAGAGGGGGGATGAATCATTATTTACAAATTAATAAATTTTTCATTTCCATAATCAAATTTACATGCGCTACTTCAGTGAAGGGAAATCACATATGCGCGCAACTGTTCTTAAGGCAACCAACATATATCCAGTGAACTTATGATTGAGTTAATTCATCATATGTTGATCTTTAATCAGAGCATCAGTACGTTATTAAACATTAAATAGTAACCATGTGCAGTAATAATAGAATAAAACATTACACATAAGCAACACCCATGAACACCAAGATTTAAGGTGGAAACCCAATGTGGGTGAAAACCACCTGCTGCTGTAATCTCTGTCTTCTTTTAATAATAAGAAAATTTGTTTACATTCTTGTACTGGTGTAGACTCATACTAGTACGCATGAACCCACCTGCATAAGGATACAACCTTCTCTTGTTCTCCAGCTTCTACTAGAAGGGATCTACAACCCCCTAGCTCATGTAATAGCTAATCCGTTTACTAGAACATAGGTGCCAGCATACAGAAGGCTCCAACCTTCACTCTTTTTCCAACTTCTACTGGAAGGGAGCTCCAAGCCCCTCGCTCTTATACTAGCCAATCCATTTACTACTACGTAAGTACCAACCTACAAAAGGATCCAACCTCCACTCATTTTCTAGCTGCTACTGGAAGGGAGCACCAACCCCTTGGCTCTTGTACTGGCCGATATGTTTACCAATACATAGGTACCGGACTACAGAAGGCTACGACCTTCTCTCCTTCCTCTAGGGAACACTTTTCATAAATTTTCAAACTGGATACTCCTGGTACACAATACTGCAATATGAAGGCCACGTTTCATCAAATTTTCATACTGGACCCATTAGTAACATTGAAGCTCAAAATCCATCACCACTGTAATACAACCATCAAATACGTCTGCATCCACCAATCACTGAAACCTAATCAACCTATAATATAACTTAAACACCATCATCAACCTCTGATATAACTAAAACAATCAATCCCTGAAACCTCTGAACCTCTGACACATCTGAATCAAACAATCACTGAACCTCTCACACAACTGAATCAACCATTCATTCATACTTAATCAAATTCAACCAATCAACTGGAACAAAAAGATCACTGTAACCAGTACACAAATATGAACCCAGAACACTGCATCATCATTTAAAACTAGTTGTAACCTCAAAAACCATGCACCAGAGTGTATACGCTACTTGGCTGAACCAAAACTACATGTATATACTACTTTCGTTAATCAAACCTATGTATACCCTCAAAACTACTACAAACATAAACTTTTGAATCAAGTTTGAATATCTACTGTCAACTTACAAAGCTTTACATAGGCAATGATAGAGATCACTTCTTCTCACTTATACAATCAATCAATCAAATACCAGTCTCCTTATGCATTCAGTTTTACATTCAGATCTAAGAATACTTCATTGACATACAAAAGTAAAATAGTAGTACTGATCTGATAGATCAATCATCATTGAACAACAAGCTTTTCTTTTGCATACACTACTTGGAAGAGCCGAACTAGAGTGTATACACAGCGTCAAAAAAGCAAACCAATGTATAGATCTGGAAATACTTACTTATAACTTCACTACAATTCCTGACTTCAGACATACCCAGATCATCACTGAAGTAAATCACAATCAATCAATATGAATATTCAGACTGCTGTCACTAGAACACAAAGTAGAGCCCAAAACTCTGCATCAACGACCAAAACCGACTGCAACTTCAAACATCATTTTTCATACTGTATACGCTACTTTGATGTGTCGAACCTATGTGTATATGTGCTTTTATCGAAGAGAACTAGTGTATTGATATGCAAATACTAACTTAAAAAACTTCACAACTATTCCAGACTTCATTCATACCCAAAGCATAACATTTACATAATAAAACATGTGTTAGTATTCATATCTATACAAACCACATAATGATAATTCATTTAAGGCCCTATGATCCCAATCCATCATCCATCATCAACCACATAGGTGCATCCTTAGTTCAGATCAAGCAAAGCATCAGAAGCCCATAACCTACATATATGATCTAACACTTGATAAGATATTCGATACTTTCAAACATATCCCTTTGATCTTCTACTCCTTATATAGTTTTAGGCCTTCCTCAATACCTTGGACCAAAAGCACTTAGGACCAATACCTCAGACCAAATACATCAGACCAATACTTTGGACCAAATACCTTGGACCAAATACCATGGACCAACACCTTGGACCAAAACCTGGGACCAGAACCTTGATTTTCCATCCCATATGCACTTTTCCTTCTGTGAAAGTGTGTGCATACATATACGCTTCTTCTATTCCATGAGCCCATGTGTATATGCTATTTGCACAAGGTGAACCAACATATACTTCTTAAACAATTCTCTTTCTTCAATTTCTTGATTCTGATCTGTAGCCCTTTGTTCCTTCATCCTATTTCTTTTTTGTACCATTACTTTGTTCCCTCTGAATAGACTTGTTATAACGTTATTAGCCATATTACTTATAAATCGATTCCTTTGAAATGCCCTGCATTTTGTCACATCTGTAAACACAATTGCCATGCATTCTGTCACATCTTATATCTCTCCTGTAGATTCATCTAGTTACCATATACAAGTGAGTTGTTCTGCTGAAAGTGGGTTGCCATCAAGTACAACACATGCATCATAATGCCAACATATAATATTGTACAAATTTATTTTTCATTTCAAATTGGTTTAGATCAAAACAAATATAAATAAATAAATAAAAAGACAAAAAATATATAAAAATAAAACATGTGTGAAATAAAAGAATTAAAAATAAAAAATAAGGCCTTCACATGTTAGAAAAAATGTTGCTTGATATTTGATTTAATGTTTATTTAATTTTGATTTGTCATAAACTATAGGTTATATGCTTATTTACCGCATGATATGACAATTTTGTCATTTGTAAATAACAATCACGGACAATGGTGATGACTCCCGCCTGGATCAACAGTGAGAGGAGGATTTTGGATGCCCCCGCACTGTTGACAATTAACAGAAGGGGGGGATCCTGAAAAGTAGTTTGTACAAAACTGCTTCAAGTGACGTGTTAGCTCCACAATATTTTTAGGGGGTCCACTCCCAAAATAAATTACCGCTCACACCCCCTCGGAAAACACCATCCCCCCATCACTTCCGCCTGTCACCTCCACCTATTGTTTTGTGCCACTTGTCCTCCTTTCCGCCCTCCACATCACACGATCCACCTCATCCCTTTTCCACATCCCCCTCCACCTCAACTAATGGTTGAACATTCAAGTTACCCACCAATTCAATGTTTTTCATTAATTCTTCCCGCCAATTAACCGTTTTCCCAGTTAAATGCTCTCGCTCCTGAAATGGTAAGCATTCCATTATGATTCCCCGCCATTTCCATTATAAAACCATTGTAGGAGCTTGCATTTTTTTCCTTCCATGTTCTTTCGGTTTGTGCAGGTCATTATCGAGCCAGTCTAAAGTGATCAAGTGTTGTCTGTCAACAATTTCTCTACACAAATTCATTCAATTAAGTATTTTGGTAATCTCGTCCCTTCTGTTTCTTCTGTAATTGAAAATGTCAATGCAGAAAGGAAAGGGAATTGAAGAAGATCCCATTATTCCCCCTGTCCCAAACATTGATAAAACTCTTTTGATCGACACCCAGTTCAAAATTGTTGAGACTAATTGTAAGTTTGACCTATACAAACTTCACAATTGGGAAAAATAGAAATACCTCAACCAAAGCAATGATTTGAGTATCTGGGAATCCCTTCTCCCTCAATTCATCTTCTCTCAAACTCATTTCTTCCCTGAATTTTCCACTTGGTTTCACCTGAGGTACTTTCTTAGTAAGAAATTAGTGATTGCCCAGAATGATGAAATTATCATTTCCATTTCTGCTCAGAGAATTTTTCAAGCCTTGAAAATAAATCCCCAAGTCTCCCTGCATCCATTTTCCATTGGTTCATTAATAAAATTATATAAAAATATGACTTTCCCCCAGAGATCCCATATCTTTGAATGTTCTCCTTGAAAATGTTGAATTTCCAAAAACAAATCCCCCATACCATATTTCCATTTTGCCAAAGATGTCAAAGCAAGTAATTTCCATGGTGACTCACTTACTAGGGTATTATACAAACCAGTGGGTTGATGAAGTAGTTTTAGGATTCTTGTGACTATTCTCAATGGGACAGAAGCCTTCAATTTTATTTAATTACAATCAATTCTTGTCTGATGCCATCCATGATCAATTTATGAAATTCAAAGCTAAAGGTGGGTTTAAATATCAATTAGTGTTAGCATATCTCATGTTATATTACTAGGTAGACAGATTCAAGTTCTAGTTACAAAAGATGGACGAGAAAGGTAACCCATTGTGAGTTATCCATTGGACTTCGCTAGTTAGAAAGAATTCAGAGGAGTATACCTATACATATTTTGTGGACCAGTTTCTTCACACTTATTTGTTTTTATTATGCAGTGACATTATACCAAGGATATCTCCAGAAATCAAGAAATTCCTACACCACTTAGAACAATCAAAGGTTGGAGACTGGTATTTACACTGGAACTACATAGAGATCAGTATTTATGGATGTGAGCTCTCTCCTTATAAACTATTGTTGGCTTGTATGGGCCTGACCCAGGTTCGGAGTTGATTTAGACAAACAAATCCTAGTACTACTAGCCCTTTCGGCAACAGTCCACGAAGCGCGGGCTAAGGTCTCACCCGAAGTAGTATGGGAGGGTGCTAGAACCAGGTTTCCACACCCTGGAGATGTATGATGAATTCAAGTGGTCCATGGTTCTACCCTCTACGCACGTCGCTACGTGCACTTACTTGTACCTTGCGGCCTAAGATGTTGCCTTCGCGTAACCCTACTTGGGGTCTGAATGATGTTATTACCTAATGTCGTACTAATATTCCATGGTTAGTTGATTAACTTAGCTTATTTGCAAGTGTAAAGCATACTTAACACTATAATTCATTCATACAAGTACGCGCAGTAAATAAACAATATAATTGCAATTAATATCAACAGACAATAACCTAAGAATAGATACAAAGAATTAAGATAAAACTTCTCTTTATTAATATCTTCCTTGGGTTATAGACTTGACTCTATCATGTGCACTCAGCTACAGGGGTCCGCGCACTCAGTTGCAGACTCTACTAGGCCTCTGTGCACTCAGCTGCAGAGCCTTTTCCTACTCTACAACACACTTATACTCTTGCTCTTTTCTTCTACTTTCCTCTTTCCAATGTCTCCTTACAACTTAGAGCCTTGCTCTATTTATACAATCCCATGGTCCGTGGACCATGGGTAGTTCGACATTACATTCAAAACTAGGGAGGACAACCCTATGACTCTAACATACTTCCGCGCCCGCAATTCTCGGATCTTTACAACAATATTAGATCAAAACTTGGGCTTTGATCCCCAAAACATGTCGTGGGGGGATTCCATGCCCAACAGGCCCCCAACACAAACATCGTGACTCTCCCTCAAGTCACTCTGTCGGCACGGCGATGATGGGACCAACCCATACTTTGGTTTAAATTTATTAATGATAACACCTTAGCGCTGTAATTAACAATGTGTGATTAACAAATAATTCGGGATCATTACATATATGATTAAGCTCTAAGCATAAGATTATCCTGGATATTTGTTGGTGGAATTTGTGTCAGTTCTTAATGGCGATGGGTTAGCTGTACCCGCCTTGGTTACTATTTTCCTGCTTGTTGAAGTTACCAAAACCCTTGGTTTTTGTCATTCGAACATTTTTGTTTTTCATTCTGCAAAGAAAATACAATGAGGGATGAGCCTGCGATGAGGGTTTGCATGCAATGGTATCTTGCTCTGTAATGGTGCTTATCTGCGTCTAGTTATGGTTTCCTCTACTTGGTTAACGCTCTGCTCTGTGGGCGTTGCTGTCTCTATTATTTTTAACTGTCTCTATGTGGTTCACTGTGGTTGCATTCTGGATTAATTTGTTGTTGACTTCCTTGGTTTCCAGGTCGCATTCACAACAGACCCTGGGCTTGGTTTCGACAGACTTTAGCAAGGTATGTCCTCTCCTCCTTGCTATAGTTATCTGCTCAATTTTTTGGTGGTGCTAAGGGTGGCCAATCCTTGTGAGCAGGGCTCCCTTTTGTGTTCGTGACTCAAGTTCGAGCTTGTGCTGCTGGCGCTAACTATCCTTCGGGTAAGTGGAATTAACACTCTCACCTCCACTGTCTACTATTGTTTCACATTCTCGTTTTTGGTATGCATTCACTAACTTTTCTCTGTTGTTTTTGTTGTAGGTTGGGCTTTGGCTCCGGATAGAGTCCTGGCTCAAATTCTGTGAGTGAAACAGGTAGGGTCGTTCTCTGCGATAGATTCTCCATTTGTAGTCTTTCCTATTTTCTTGTCAGTGTAGTTTTCAAATAGGTTAGTAAAATGAGAGGGTTGGCTCCTCTGACTATTGTTTCACGTCCACTGGCCTCGGTTATAGCTTGTAATTAATTTTCTTGTTCTTCTTAGCAATACTATAGTCTTACAGGGGTTTCGAACCCTAGCTTTGTTGTTTGTCACTGTCTATCGAGGAGTTCATTCTGGTTTCTGGTTGCTGGTCTGATACTTCTGAGGACTGTTATTTGTTTCAATGTGCCAACATTAATTTATATGTAATGAAAATGAAAATAATTGGTTACAAATGGCTACCTCTATCGTGGAGGAATTCTACTGAATTTGCGTCCCGTTTTCTTTCTGCTTTCGTGGTTCCTTGCACTGTGGTTCTGGAACTGGTGTTGCTTGCTGGGTCTCGTTGCCTTGTTCCTTTTTATAATGCGCTTTTTGTTGTCGTCATTCGATTATAGACAAATTTGTCTCTGCCTATTAGGAAAAGATATCTAGAAAAATACAAGAATGCATCTCGTTGTTTAATTTGTCACACTCAGTAATTAATAGAAAAAAAGAAATTGAAATGAAAGGATTGCCTGTTACAGATGGATTCAGACTCAGGGTTTTTGATAATCGTTTTCTGTTGTCTTATATTAATGTTCTCTTCAATCGAACCTTTCCAGAATGATTTACATTTGGTTTTTGTACTGTTTGCCCACAGTTACCTGAACTGTGCACAGTTACACTTTAGTTTCCTTTTTTCAGTTACATAATTGTTAACTTATTCGAGTCTTCTTGCATTGTAAGATTTAAAATTGATATAGATGTTTTTTTTTTCTAAATGAAGGAAACAGTTGTAAGATGAATTAATCAATAAAAGACAGACAATGTCTGTAATGACCCTAATTAACTATAATGTTCCTAGGTTTCCCCTAACTAATAGTGAAATTAAAAGAAACAGGTCTCTACACTCTACTTTGACCAATTAAACATACAGAAAACGAAATATTGATAAACCTTTCCACCTTGGCTGAGACCAACACCTGACCATACTGTCCTTAGCTGGATGCTCATGCATCAGGTGATCTTGGCACGGAGTCCCTCCAACTGTTTTCAAACAGTACTAATGTCAATTTTCATGCAGGAAACGATAGCACATTATGATGATACAAAGAGAAACACCTTCTTTAGCCAATTGATAAATCTCAAACAAAAGTGTTCAATGGTAAAGCACATTGAGGACTTTCAAAAATTGAATATAAGGGAAAATGATATTCGAAAAAAGCAAAGGATTGATGTCTCTATAGGGACTTTAAAGGATAAAATTCAACATGAGGTTCATCTTTGGGAACTTGATTCATCGGAGAGGGAATTCAGGTTGACAAGAAAAGTGAAAAGAAAAATTATGGAAACAAGGAAGTCTACCCCTCACAACTACAAATATGGAAGTGTTGTTTCTCCTATACTTCCACAACCAACAAGGTTGACACCACAACAATTGGAAGAAAAAGGAGCAAAAGGGATTTGTTACAATTGTGATAACAAATACATTAAAGGTCATGAATGTGCTGAGAAGATATTATTTTACATAGATTGGGAACAAGAGGAAGAAAAAGATCAAGAAACATCAAAAGAAGAGGATATACACCAGGAACCAACCCCAGAGAAAGAAGAAATGAATTTGACCATATCTTGTAAATCATTGACAAGAATTACCACTCCCCAAACTCTCAAGATATAAGGATATATCAAGAAGAAAAAGGTTTAAGAAGTGAAATATCACATTGAGAAAGAAGAAATGAATCCGGCCATATCTTGTAATTCATTGGCCAGAATTACCACTCCTCAAACTATCAATATAGAAGGAGATATCAAGAAGAAAAATGTTCAAGAAGTGAAAGATCACATCGAGCATCAAGAAATGAATCAGACCATATCTTGTAATGCATTGGAAGAAATTATCACTCCTGAAACTCTCAAGATAGAAGGACAAATCAAGAAGAAAAAGATTCAAGTAGTGAAATATCACATCGAGCATCAACAACAAGTTCTCCAACTTTTAAAGGATAATGCCACTTTAGTGCAGAATCAAATGAAACAACAAGCAGATCAACATCGCAGTGAAAGAAGTTTTGATGTAGGCAATTGGGTATTTTTACGGCTACATCTCAAGCAAGCTATTTATAAGAAGGAAATGTTGGCAATACCACATGCACTTAAGAAATGGAGACCTTACCTAATGGGAAGGCACTTCAAGGTAAAAATGGATCATGATAGTCTTAAATACTTTTTAGAACAAATATTATATTTAGAAGAACAGAAACAATTGGTCACAAATATGTTGGGTTATGACTTTGAAATCATCTACAAAAAAGGGAAACAAAATGTTGTTGCAGATGCACTCTCAAGAAAGGATGAGGATATGGTAGCATTGTTTAGTGCTATTTCTATAATCCAACCATATTGGATAAACGAAGGAAAGGATGAGTATGTGGTAGAATTGTTTCGTGCTATTTCTATTATCCAACCAGATTGGATAAATGAAGGAAAGGATGAATCGAGGAAGGACAAAGAAGTGTGGCCACTAATTCAAAAGTTGCAGAAGATACCAGTTCAAACAATATTGCTAGAACTTGACAAGGAAGGAAAAATCATATTGGAACCTGGATCATTCACATAAAAGATAACCTGACAGCTACGAAATAGATGAATTTTAGAGTATCTCATCAAGTGGAAGAATTTACCTGTCGAAGATTCCACATGGGAGGACAAGAATTTTATACAAAAGCATCGAGAACTACTCAAGTGTTTAGGACAACACTTTTTGAAGGAGAGGGGCATCTTAGGTCCCTAAACTACTAGTGTAACCCCTTATTGTTATTAGTAAAACCCCCTGATTATACTGTTGTGCCCATGTAGTCCCCATATTGTTATTATTGTGCCCCATAGGAACCCACTATTGTTATTATTGTTCCCTTACATTATTATTGTTATGTCGGCTCTGATTATATTATGACCCCTTATACTCCTATATATAGAAAGGATGTCTTGTCATTTGTATCATCGAAGAATTGTTCAATAGTGTAATGTAAAGGAGGTTGCCCCCTCAAAGAGGCTTATTTCTAAGGTGTTGATCTATCATTTCTATCTTTTTTTGAGTTGGTTTCATAACATTTCCACTCTCACAAACTCTAATGCAAAATTGATTCCATTATAAAATTACCAAGAACGGTTATGAAACATAGTTGAAAATGCATCTAAGTTTGCAAATGAAAAAGGATATATTAATGGAGAAGCCTTTCTGGAAGGCCTGCAATTTGATTTAAACATACAACATGAAATTCATCATTTATTTTTGAATAAACCAACGTTTCAAACTTACACTAAGGTAGATGAAACATTTAGAAACTTGGTAAATTTTCCTTTCCCAGGTGAAGAACGTTGGGATCGACTACTCTATTTTGTCGAATAAGGATAAACAAAAGACCTACAATATTGCAACCAAAACAGAAAATAGGAGTTGGGAAAAGTCACAGTCAACAACATATTTCCTTCAAACTTTCAACTGACAGTCGAATTTCTCCAAACCTTTTATTTTCTAGTTATATTTTAGAAAATTATGTAATATTTGGTTAGATATTATTTTGTAATGAATTCCATTTTGGAATCTGAAATTAATTTAGTAAGAAGTCTATAAGTATATTGTAATAAGACTTAACAAGGATTGGAACTTTTATGAAGAAAGGAGTTGTGTATTGATGTAAGTTGTGCATTGTACTGGAAATCATCAAATTACAAGAATACATAGATTTTTGTTCCAGTATTCCCGTGTTAAACAGTTGGTGATGTACATTCTTGTGTAAAATTGTTCTTTTCTCTATTTACCATATGTTTTTTCCATCTTTATTGTTGCAAAAATATTAAGGGCTGAATATGCTCAAGTGTACAATTCTCTGGATTGTAAACAATATCAATGTTTTCATTCTGATGTTAAATATAGAATTCATCCCAGTATGATCTATATTTAATTGAACTCAAGTCATATTGATCCTATTCACCCCACAAACACTCTAAGAGATCCAAAAGTTTTCCTATCCTTCCCTGTTACAGTTGATATGCCAGTTTTTATTAGATTACCCAAAGGTTCATGACTCCATTACTAATGGACTTTCCCTGCATTTTTCAACCAAACTTTTGAAAAACTCCACCTCAAATTTTCATAACTAGCCTAATATCTTAAAAAATGGAAATCTAAATAAGATAGAGAGATCCCTCTCTGAAGCTGGAAGGGCTAGATCATAACTTTACAAGTGGTTTTGTGGTTACCTCTAGGTTTATCTCCTCATTCTAGAGAAATTACGGAGTGATAACAGAATCAAGAATCATCCATTGCTATTGAATCCACGAGCATTGGAGCCGTGTGAGATCCACAATTAAGGAAGTAATCTAGATTGTAAAAACACAAGTCCACTAAAGTAGTTTTTCCCTAAGTTTCATTCGCTGAAGGAAGACACATGATCATAAAAAGAATCCAAGAAGCCAAGAGGAGATGATTTCTTTGCAAGAGCCACCGTTTACCCTCATGAAGAAATCAATAAGGGCCACTATCTATGCCAAGTATCTGTTGTACAGGAAGAAAGGAATTGAGGCAAAATCCATAACTTATTGAGCAAGGGAGGAGATTAGCTTCAAGTTTGAGAAGGACGAATAAAATTTTGGGGAAGACACATATAGATGAATCCTTCCAATTATTAACAAAATCAACTTTAGGTTCATCTCAATGTGTTGGTTATTGAAAAATAAATTAAAGAATTGGGAATAGGGCTTGGTTATTATAATTCAGGTTTTGATTATTATTGACTAACAAATCAAGAGATGTAAATTTTACGAAGATCAAGCAAGGAATGATCAAGACAAATGGAAACACATGAATCAATTTTCTCCACATGCATTTGAACTAGGTGATGCAACAAAAGTTGAACAACCAAGATAAAGGTTGCAACGCCTACAAGTTATAGTTGAAGGTGCAAACGAAGGAGGAAAAAATGTGCACAGTCTACCCTCAAGCAACGAATTTGAACATACCATTGAGCAAAAAAGTAAAACGTTTGAGAGAAATTTATGAATAGATAGATAACGAACAAGTACAATTTACATTATTGTCTTGTCAATCAACACATTTTGAATAAGAGGTTAAAAGAATGGATTGAAACTATGAATGAATAAATTGCATCCATAGAAAGGAACAACACATGGAATCTTGTAGGTCTGCCAAACAAAAAAAACAAGAATTGGATTCAAATTATTCTATAAAACCAAGTTTAATGAAAGGGGGAAAATTGAAAAGAATAAAGCTGGATTGGTAGAAAAGGGATTTGCACAAAAACCTAGAGTGAATTATGAACAAACCTTTGCCCAATACTAGGATTGGACACTTTCATAACAATGTTAGCACTAGTATCAAAGAATCATTGGCCAATTTACCAATTGGATGTAAAATCAACATTTTAAAAAGGTAACTTGAAGGAATGATTTTATATAGATCTTCCTCTAAGATATGAAATCAATGGTGGGTCATAAAATTTATAGGTTAAAAAAGGGTTTATATGTTTTTAAACAAGACCCCATATCATGGTACAATAGAATTGATTCATATATGCTCAACAAAGAATTCAAACACAACATGAATGAACCCGCTCTCTATAAAAAAATAGAATTGCAAGGTAATATTTTAATTATTTGCATTCATGTTGATGATGTGATATACACATGAACTTTCTAGCTTGAATATTTTTAAATAGCCATAGAGAAAATATTTGAGTTGACTAATCTAGGTCACACGAAGTATTTTCTTGGGGTCGAATTTGAACAATCAAAAAAATAAATATTCACTTGTCAAAGAAGGTATGTAAGGGATAATTTGGCAAGATTCTTGATGAGTGAATGCAATTTAGTAAACACACAAATTGTCTCATTAACCAAGCTAAGTAAAGATCACAACAATCTAGCAATCAATTCCACTTTGTGTGCATGGCTACAAAGAAACCTAATGTATCTCATGGAAACAAGGCCTAATATAATGTATTAGATAAGCCTTATATCTAGATTCATCATATCATCAAAAGAAAATCACTTGAAAGCAGGAAAAAGCAATTTAAGGCATATATTTTGTATATTGATTCAAAGGACAACCATCTTGTTAGTTACATAGATAGTGATTTTGTAGGAAGTATTATGAAAGAAAGAGTAGCTCAGGTTATGCATTTTCCCTAGGTACATGACTAATTTCATGGGCATCCAAAAATAAACCCATTCCATTTCATCCGCAAAAGCGAAGTCCTATGTAACTGCAATAATAGAAACATGTCAAATGGATTTTTTAAGAAGATTAATAAGCGATATTAAGATTGAAAAGGAGGATGAGCCAAGTCTTATTTTTTGTGATAAGAATTCAGATATTGTACTTTCCAGAAATCAAGTGTTTCATCGGAAAAGTAGACACATTGAAACCATGTATCACTTCATTCACAAGATTCTCATCATTGGGGTTATATCTTTTCAATTTTATGGATCAAGAGATAGGATAATAGATATCTTCACTAATCCATTGTGAAGAAATTGTTTTGAGATTTAGAGACAACACCTAGGATCTATCAGGGTTGATAACTATAATGGTTAAGATTAAGGAGTGTTAAAATATAGTAATATCCCATGTCAACCAAAGTGAGAAATTAGTTGCATGTTGTTTATAGTCGAACAATTAGTTGCATGTTAACTTTCATTGGGATACCTAGTTTTCAGTCCAAATCAATTTTAGATAACTAGTATTTTTATAGTTAGATAATTCTAGCTATAGAATCTCATAGTGCTAAATAGCTCTATAAATCTCTCCATACATTGTAAAATATATTTAACACCGAGAAAGGAAAATTATACCCCAATATGTTTTGCATTTTCTTCTTTTTTGTACCTATTAGTTTTAACACATTTCAAGACAACAAAGAAGAACTGTAAATATAGCAAAATCATTACAATGACCAACACAATTTAGTGTTTACATTAGGCACGTATTTCAAAGGTATTCAAGATAGTTTTTAGACAGTAGATTAATTATACCAAGAAATGTTTATTAAGAATGAAGAACATCCTGAACACTGGTAACATATTGTAGTTGCTACAACACCCTCCAAAATTTTGGCTTACACTCAATTTCAGAGCCTTCCTTGATCTTGTACATTGTTGTCACAAACATCGAAGCTTATTTTATGAGATTTATTGAAGTATTTTGATCCCTTTTGCAAGTTGGGTTAACTGACATCTTTCATCATCATTGGTTGTTGAACAGCTTGTACAAGTTTTATCTGATGGTTTCAAGGGTATTTCTTTGCATATATGAGTTCTTCTAACCATGTAAACGTTTGTCACACTGTCACACAGGTGTCGTCACGATCGTCCCAAAATCTATATTAAGTGTCACACTTGTCATGAAGTGGTCACACGGAGGGAAATGCATTTTCCATGTATCTTGGGTGATCAATGTTGTTGTTTCATTAATTATTATAAGTGTGAGATTACAGTCGAAGTCTTATCACTGTTCACATCAGTCTAACTGGTCTTACACAACCATTTATAAGAAGGTTTCCCAACTAAGAAACTTAGCTTCACCTGGCCTCCTTTAACTACACAGTACACAGTTCTAGTCCTCTATATGAGACCTTTCCCCTTGACATGGTGCAATGAGCAGTTCCTAATTCCCAATACTATTTCACTACGCAGTTTCTATGCTCAAGCTCTGGCCTTGACCTCCAAGATTGTGCAATAATTCCTCCCAACCCACCTTCACTATGCACCACAAAATAATAAGCATGAAGATCATCCCCTTAGCCTCTGAACTACACAATTACACAATATCCCTTCCTCCTTTTCCTCCCAAAACTGCGCAGTGTGTCTTCTCAATCTCAGCCCCTCAGTGTGTCCCACTCTATCTCAAAACTACGCAATCTTGTCCCTCAGTTATACTTGGATTGCACATTATGCTATCTTAGAGCTGAAGTCTCACCCATGGCTATTGGAACTGTGCACTACATAGTCACTAAGCACTCCCTCCCAAACTGTCACCTGATTCCAGCTCAGATAATGGATCTAAATGCATTATCTTATACAAGGGGGTTTTCAGACAGATGTCGCCTCGTCATGGGTCAATTGCAGATGAAGGTGCTCTATCACAACATGAAAATATGATGAAGAAGGAGATGGAGGAGGGAATCTTGGTGAAAGAACAATTGTAGCTTAACACACAAGATGATCAATCAAGAAAAGCAAAAAGGACATATATTTGTGATCGCAACTCAAGACTTAATATCATTGAATATTCATCATCACCAAGTCATACAAAGGTGAAAAGAAGAAGCATACACTAAGCACTTAGCGACAACAGTGGCTTGATATTGCCACACCATCATGCAATACATGTCAGTTATGTCATGTCATGCCATGTCATGAGTAGTCACATGCCACACCATGTGGCCAATCATGTAATATATGTTTCAGAAATGTATTGTAATGTGAACGTCCAAAGGATATGTAGTGAATATGAATAGTCATATAATGTTGAAAAGTCATAGGAAGTCAAATAGTCATGAGCGTAGTCAAAGAGTAACAAGGAATGGGAAACATCACCCCTTGGTTATATATACTCCCTCATTGTATGAGCAAAGGACTTTTCACCTTGGCTCCTCCCACAAGGCATTAGAGAGGCATATCAGTTCTATATAGGAGAAAGGAGTGGCTCTGATGCTCCACTACTGGAGCTAGTGATGTACATTGCATACATGTGTATTAGAACTTTTACTTAATAACAAAAGCCTTCAAGGCCAACACGTTCTTCATGCATGGATTATGACTGTTTGCAAGACTATTCTACGGATGTTTATATTTCATGTTTTCTTTCACATGTGCTATGATAGTTGAATTATTTCAGTTGTTTTAGTACTTATCTTACTGAGAATGTGTTGCAATGGTTGCTATTGTTGTCCCATCCTTATGGACTATTCCACAGGATATCAGATAGACCTTTCTTCATTTGTTGGTTGTAACAACCATGGTATCCTCTGTGGACTATTCTGTTCGATGTTAGATGGATCCTTTTGGTTCATGTGTGTCTATTCTTGGGTGGTACTATTACCTCTCTCTTATAGGCTCACTTTTCTTGCCTCTCCCTTAACCAAGAACACCTTTTTGATTTTTAAATGCACCATTGCATCCCTCTCTCTTACTGACAGTTAGAGTCAAGGCATATCTTTAGAATATATGGCAACCAGGCCAATACTCCAGATGGGGATCCTACTCCAAATGTTGTGAGGTCTAATTGTGACTTCACATTGGGGAGACACCTTGGTTGATAAATTTCCAACACCGTCAAAAGTGGCGCTAGAAGGAGGGATAGATGACAGGTTGTGTCCATTGAGTCTTCTTTGAATCTCCTATACAAAATGGCTCTTCCTCAAATCATAATATCCAGATGTTTCTTTAAAGAGTTTAAACTTACCATCCCTGTGGAAGTTGTCCATAACATGTCCCAATTTAAGTTTGATGGTGAGGGTAAATTAACTCTTCCCAAACATTTGTTTAAAGGATGTTATGGCTCGATTGCTCACCCTCACATTTGAAGTTCATGTTAAGAGATGATATCATACATTACCCACTCCTTCGATCCATTCATTCAAACAACATGCAAAGGAGATTCATAAAGAATTTGATAGGTATGATTACTTGGATGTTCTTAAATGAATTAATTAACTAATAATGAAGCCTAATGAATCAATTAAGGACTTCTCTAATTTTTTCCTTCAACTTTTCTATGAATTTCCTAAAGAAAATAAGGATTGGGATTTCTTTAAACAAAGTTTCAAGTGTCTGGTTCATTTCTCTTTGCATGGTGAATCCAAACCACGTTATGTTTCTGCTTCCCCAACTCTTGTAAACCATGAGACATCTCTAATTTCAGAGAAGAAATTTACTGCTCTTTTTGTTCTTTGTCCTCCTCCTTTTCTAATTATGATGAGGATGTCTCCTTGCGTTGATAACAAAGTTGGGAAAACTGCTAATCAAATTCCTTATCCATCTTCTCATTCCTCTTTAACTTTTCATGAATTAGATTCAATGGAGGAAATCCCATAATGTCTCATGAAGCCCATGGTGAAGACTAACCCCTCCATTCCACAAGATGATGTTGTGTTCACAATTCTAGTCTCGAATCTGATTTAGATTTATGTTATCCTCTATCATCTACATGCCATGACTCTTTTTACCATGATCCACATGAGAAATTTGTTCCACCAGCCAATTTTCCACACTCTTTATTTTCGTGTTGCTGGTTCAAATTGTGATCAGATACAAGACTTTAACATTACACAAGGGAAGGAGTAGAAAGGTGAAGATGCTTTCAATCCCTCTTCTATTTAGCAAAATCCTCCATGTAAAAAAAATGTGCTTTCATTCTTGGATGATTCTCTATCTGCTAATCTCCATAGTGAATCAAATGTAATCAATTATTAAGATCATTCTATAGCCTTGGACAACAATCATTCCAATGATGATGACTTTGTTGATGTATGCAATCATGAATGCCCAGTTGTATCGACTGAGCTTTTGGTTTCTCATGAAGATTCTACTTTGGATCCAAAATCTGATTTGGTCAAAGAAGGTGTTCTTATTGAAACTTCTCCTTCATCTCGCTATCCCTTGTGCTCTACCATTTGCGATGCACTTATTCATGACAGACATACTCCATGCTATTTAAGTTCCTCATCCATGAGTTAACTTCACAATTGCAAAAAAGTGGCGAGATTATCCATGATGAAAGTAATCAAATAATTGAGTCCTATTTCCACCCCTCATCATCTATTATCTCTCATGAATACAACTCTTCAAATCGGCTTCCTCGTGAAATTTCCCCGATTCATTCATATTTTAATTTTGCGATCAGAAAAACCTTTCAACTTGAGTAATCTAGTTGTTGAAGTTGAAAGATATGGTGAAATCAATGACAAAGATGGTTTCAAAGATGGTTTCCATTTGGTGAGAAATGGCTTTATTGAAACCAGTGGTAGAAACTATCTTGGCACCATGCATGATCTAGTTCAGTCTGTTATGAAACCAATTCACAAAAAGATAGAAAAGATAGATCAATGCCTTAGAAATAAGCCTCTTCGAGGGGGCAACCTCCTTTACATTAACAAATGAACAATTCTTAGATGATACAAAATGACTAAACCTCCCTTCTATATATAGGAGTTCTAAGGGGTCACAATATAATCAAGTCGACATAACAGTAATAACATAAGGGCACAAAAATAACAATAGTGGGTTTCTATGGGGCATACTAATAACAATATGGGGACAATAGGGGCACATAATAACAATAAAGGATACAATGACAATAGTAATGGGGGAATCACTAGTATTATAGGGGCCTAACATGACCCTCGTTGTCCTCAACGCTTGAGTAGTTCTGGATGCTTCTGTATAAAATTCTCATCCTCCCATGTGGAATCTTCAGTGGACAAGTTCTTCCGCTTGATGAGATACTCCGAAATTGATCGATTTCGTAGTTGTCGAGTTCTTGTTTCTATGACTGCTTCTAGTTGCAATATAATTTTTCCTTCGTCATCAAGTTCTGGCAATATTGTTTGAACTGGGATCCTGTCTCCCATAACCTTATTTAAACATGAATCATGGAAAACTGGGTGCACTCGAGAAGCTGTAGGAAGCTCCAATTTGTATGCCATAGTACCAATATTTTGCAACACCTTGTACAGACCATTATTATCCTTGCAACAGGTGATAATTTATTATCCTCCTTAGCTTGCTTGAGGAACATTTTTTATATGGTTGTAGCCGTATGAATACCCAGTCACCTACATCAAAACGTTTTATGTTGCGATGTTTATTTGCCTATTGTTTCATTCTATTTTGCACCAATGTGAGGTTATCCTTTAAGAGTTGGAGAACCTGTTATTGATGCTCGATGTGATGTTCCACTGCTTGAACCTTATAATTTTCTCTAATTATGATGTGATGTATGGTGGATGATATCCATAAAGTGCCATAAATGGGGTCATTTTTGCTGCAGTATTGAAGGAAGTGGTATACCACCATTCAACCATAGGCAACCATTTGACCCATTGCGTCTGTTTATCAGATACATAGAAACGAAGATATCCTTCAAAACATGTATTTACTATCTCAGTTTTCCCATCAGGTTGAGGATGATAATATGAGCTTTGAGCTAACTGAGTACTAAGCCAAGAAAATAATTTTGTCCAAATATTTCCAGTGAAAATGGGACCTCTGTCGCTTACAATAATATTTGGGTTTCCATGTAGTTTTTGAATTGTTTCCATAAATGCAGTAGAAACCGTACCGGCTTTAAATGGATGTGATAATGCACAAAAGTGTGCATACTTGGTAAGTTTGTCAACAACCACCATGATGACACTCTTTCCTTCGGACTTGGGTAAACCTGTGATAAAATCCATTGAAACATCCTCCCAATGTTGGCTTAGAATCGATAAAGGTTGTAATAGACCTGGGGTCTTAATTGTTTCAACTTTGTTTTGTTGGCAAACCAAACATTTTGCCACAAACTTTTGAATATCTAATTTAAGGCCTTCCCAAAAAAATCCTTCTTAACCCTGTGGTAAGCTTTTAAAAATCCTAAGTGCCCTCCTAAGGGAGAAGTGTGCAATTCCATAAGAATCTTTTGTTTGAGTTGGGAAATCTTACATAAGTATAAGCGATCTTTGTACCATAACGAATCATTTTTCTAGCTAAATGTATCAAATGCACTGGGATATTATTGTAGCTTTAGAATGAGTGCCCACACTTCTTCGTCATTCTTCCGTTCCTCCCTTGTTTCATTTATCCAATCTGGTTGGATAATAGAAATTGCGCACAACAATGCTTCCACATCCTCATCCTTTCTTGAGAGTGCATCTGCCACAACATTTTTCTTCCCTTTTCTGTAGAT